>OZ022577.1:39339720-39577220 GCA_963669155.1 Arbacia lixula | reverse complement strand
GATTGATTGTATGATCTTCATGACATATGAGTTGTTATCATTAGAGGTAAAAGAGCTGATATGTGAAAACATCAATGAATACAAAGTTAAGATTTTGTCAGTACATCAAACTGTCTTTGGTTAAAATCACATTCACAGACAAACTCTGGGATTATCATCAACAGTAGTTCTGTCATAGATTTGCTCATCCAAGTTCATCTTCCAGTCTTGAACAAAAACAAAAAAACTATGAATCATTGACAATCATAATAGTCATTAAAATATGCTACCACTGCTCATACATTTGCAGCAATGTACTTAAAAAAACAACACTAACATGGCATTTTGTTATTGGTGAGTACATTTTGGCAGTACAACAATAATACAATTGATTAATTCATTTATTTTCTAATAGCTCACATGCTTACTCTGTAATACATTCATGTATGAATTTTGCTGAACATGGACATCTTTATATCAATGTGTCACAAAATAATCAAAATACAAAAATATACTCTCTTCCCGTATTGATAGTGCAATCATTCTCAGTCATTATTTAAACTATTGGCATCTCAAAATCTAAGATATCATTTGGTCCATGTTTAGCAATCCTTTACATTCCAGCACAAGCTTCATGCTACATATCGTGATATCTCATGGTGCTTGTGAGGCCTACTGGCCTCTGACACTGTCAACCAAACGCGGCGCAAGATAGACTACTAATCGATAATTGTGTAGTACGGGATGTACGCTTCAGGCTGCCATTTTAGTAAGCAGCTGATCTGCCAGGGTGTGTGCAATTATTTGGCGCGTTTGGCGTGTAAGAAATGAGAAAACTTGTTCTTCTAAACTGAATTGTAATGTAATTTATCGGAATGGCTCCGTCATCAGCTCATTGTTCAGCCGTTAAATGTTCCAATCAACTAAGAGGCCAGATTTGTCATTTTTCAAGTTCCCGAGTAACAAGGACAGGTAATCATCACGCAATTTCCCAGATATCTATTTAATTTTATGCAGTCGTAGTTCAATGCCAAAGCCAGTCCCACTCTTTCATTTTTATGTTAGTTAATTCTACGAGATGCAAATTTTGTTTGTCTGAGTTCCAGTTTAATCCCGTGTAGCCTGCTGCATCATGCATTCCAGGTAATCAATCAAAACCTTCAAAATTTCCCAAAACAAGTTAAGTGGTATCAAGTGAAAAGAGGAATGAAAGATTTGAGTGTAGGTGTAAGTTGCAGATCTATCGATCACTGGGCCTGGCCACATATTTTTTTTTTACACCACTGCTCCGCCAAAATTCCTAGAAATATGAAAGAAACTGCTCGCGGGCAAGTCTAATCTAAAGTCTGCTAAAGTTACTTTTAGTTACACAACACAAACAGTTGGTTGAACAACTTGAACTTGAACTTTGAAGCATAAATTCTTGTAAAGTCCTTTTTAGACCTTTATCAATCAGACGTGACTGGGTAGACCTAGAGTCTAGACAAACTATACATACCGGTAGTCATTTAATCTATTATTTTTATCTCCATTGCCAGGCTTCAAATTGCAACACACCATGGTCTATAGGAGTACTACATGGTGGGACACCATATTTTGGATATGTCATTATTGGAACATATTTGCCTAAATTTGGTAAGTGACAAAAATTGAACAACCCCTTGGAAATACATAATATTTACTAAACCAGGTATCTACAGCCAAATTGGAAAGATTAAAAAATGTTCAATATCAATCACATCTTGATTAAAATAGAATTTGCTTTATGGGCTTCAAAGCAAGCTTAGCCACCACTAGTATGGTTTGCACCCACCCAGACAATGATTTTTTTCAGCAAGAGGTGTATCTCTTCATGCTAAATTTCAGAGATTAAATGGGGGGGGGGGGGGGGGGGATCTGCCCCCTCCCAGCTTTGAGATGGGTCCAAAAACCCAGCTATATTAGGCTTAAAGGGCATATACTGTACTGGGAAGGCAAAAAAGCCCTAAAAATGGAATTGTTAGCAATCTTCTTGCCATTGGTCTTAAATTCATGTACTGTCCATTTTAGAAGCTTTCAGCAAGCTTCTAAAATGGACAATACATGTGTTGAATTCTATTCAAAGGTAAGGAAGAATGTAATGTTGTAACCCCAGTGGCGTTCCATACGCACACAAGTTCACGCACACATGTTACACCAAGGGTTGCTTCTCCAAGGTGGGGGGAGGGGGGGGGGGGGTCAGATGTGACACTCCATCCTCATCATCCATCCCATCCTTTGAAGACTTTGAGGAACTGTCTGCCTCAGGAAAGAAAAAAAGCAAACTCCTTAGAAAAGAGCACCAAAGGACATTGCATCTTAAACAAAGGGTGGCATCGCTGAGGAAGTCAATGGACAAGACTACAAAGGATGTCAATCCAATTGCAGACCGTATCAAAGGAGCATCTCATTATCTTATTTTTTTTGCCTTGCAGTTGAGAAACTCTTCACATCGTCGAAGAGCGAGGGGAAGAAGGTGGTCTTATGATGACAAAGTCATTGCCTTATCATTACACCACCAGAGCCCCATTTTCCAAGACGGTGTCCAAGACCGTGTTCAAGTTGCTGAGGAACAAAGTCGCAAGTATGACTGCTAAAGACAGACTATGTGTTACATCTTTTGATGAGATGAGCTTCGGACATGACAGACATATATTTGTAACAGAAGATGTAGTAGAGGGGTTTGAAGACTTTGGGACACTTGGAAGAACTGAAAACCATGCTTTGGTATATACATGTATGGTAAGGGGCTTGACCAGCAAATGGAAGCAGCCTATAGGATACTTTCTTGCAAAAGATGTGACGTCGGCCCCAAAACTTGATGTGCTGTTGAAGGAGTGCCTAACGCAGTTGACAGATGTAGGTCTCACTCCAAAAGTAGTAGTTTGCGATCAGGGTTCCAGCAATGTTCGCTTTTACAAGACTCTCTGTATCTCTGAAGAACAACCATTCTTCATGCACAATAACATGAAAATATTCTGCAAGTATGATCCACCACATCTGTTGAAGAACACCTGTTCCAATCTTGAAAAGAATGTATTTGCCATCAAAAAAGGGAAAAATTAAAACACATTAAATGGACAAACATTAAACAATTCTACGATCATGAATCAGCACTTCCCATCCGTAATGCCCCAAAGCTGTCAAGAGGCCACTTTGACCGAACAAGTTTCTCGAAAATGTGTGTGAATAAAGCTGCCCAGGTCCTTAGCCACACGGTTGCTGCTGGAGTTTACCATACACAGCACTAGGGAGGCTGCCAGCAGAAGCAGTATATACAGCCGAGTTTATTGAGACTATCAACAGTCTCTTTGATTGCTTCAACAGCCGTATTTCAAAGACACTAAGAAATTAAGGCGCCCCATGTCTCAAGTCGACTCAAGTACTTGGACGTCCTGGAGCGTCCGCATCTTCTTCCGTACAGATGATGAAGAGAAGGCAGCCAAAAAATGCCAAAAGGCAACTGAGAAAACCAATGACTACTTCTCAGAGGTCTCTACAGGAAAAAGGAAAATTAGGCCTACCTTAACCAACATCACTCCAGTAGTGAGGAAGAGGTGCCTCTTTAGAGATATGTTGCCAAGGGGAAGAAGAAGAAAACCTCAACTCAACTCCATACCCATGCTCCGCAGATTTATTTCTCGACTGGATCAAGTACCCCTGCATCTGGAGCAAGCCCTTCAGGGTCCAGATCAACTACCCCATCTCAGGAACCACCCACACCAGTACAAAGTCCAACAACGTCAGCTCAGAGACCTCACACGCCAGTGCTAAGTCCAACCACCCCAACATCATCACACCCAGCTAAATTTTGCATGCTCAGTGTTCAACTAGAACAAGTGAAAGCAGAGGAGAGGGAGAACAGGAAGCTACTAAAAACGATCCTGGAAAAGCTGGAGCATAGTGCTCCTGAAGATGATACACAACTACAAGGAATAACTGATCTCCCTCTTAACAAACCGGAGGATGTGCAAGAGCTAAATCGAGGGGCAAGACCCTGCTAAGAGGAAACAATTATTGCACTACCTAAGGAGAAGTAGTGGGGGTTCTACACAAGGAGCTGTGACCAGGATGCTAATGTCATTAATGGAGGAACCAGTGGCCATACAGTTCAACTGGAGAGGGCAGAGGGGCAATAAAAGGCATTTTTCATCTTAGACAGCCATCGTTGATGTTATATTTGATGCAATCAAGACCAAGCTCAGAGATGCAGTAATCAATGATGTGGAGAGCAGCATACAGAAATTCTTGAAGTACGCATACCAACGCGTTCCAAAGGCAAGAGCACAAGACAGTAGAGAACAGCCTCTGGATGTAGAAGAAGACGCTTTTTTGGCTCAACAGCATGGTTGACAGGTTTTTTAACGCTTTTCTTCAGTGTCATGTTTTCATGTTTTTTAACACTTTTCTTCAGGGTCATGTTTTCATGTTTTTCTATCGTCTCTGTATGTTCTCTGTATTCGAAGTGAAGAGTTCCTTTAGAGAAGGGTTGAATGAATAAGTTTTGCACAAAATTAATTGCATCACATACAGGGTGTATCATGAAGGAAAAGTCACTCACTCAAGTAGTGAGGAAGAGATGCCTCTTTAGAGGTATGTTGCCAAGGGGAAGAAGAAGAAAACCTCAACTCAACTCCATACCCATGCTCGGCAGATTTCTTTCTTGACCGCACCAAGTACCTCAGCATCTGGAGCAAGCCCTTCAGGGTCCAGATCAACTACCCCAGCTCAGGGACCACCCACACCAGTACAAAGTCCAACAACGTCAGCTCAGAGACCTCACACGCCAGTGCTAAGTCCAACCACCCCAACATTATCACATCCAGCTAAATTTGGCATGCTCAGTGTTAAACTAGAACAAGTGAAAGCAGAGGAGAGGGAGAACAGGAAGCTACTCAAAACGATCCTGGAAAAGCTGGAGCATAGTGCCCCTGAAGATGATACACAACTACAAGGAATAACTGATCTCCCTCTTAACAAACCGGAGGATGTGCAAGAGCTAAATCGAGGGGCAAGACCCTGCTAAGAGGAAACAATTATTGCACTACCTAAGGAGAAGTAGTGGGGGTTCTACACAAGTAGCTGTGACCAGGATGCTGATGTCATTAATGGAGGAACCAGTGGCCATACAGTTCAACTGGAGAGGGCAGAGGGGCAATAAAAGGCATTTTTCATCTTAGACAGCCATCATGGATGTTATATTTGATGCAATCAAGACCAAGCTCAGAGATGCAGTAATCAATGATGTGGAGAGCAGCATACAGAAATTCTTGAAGTACGCATACCAACGCGTTCCAAAGGCAAGAGCACAAGACGGTAGAGAACAGCCTCTGGATGTGGAAGAAGACGCTTTTTTGGCTCAACAGCATGGTTGACAGGTTTTTTAACGCTTTTCTTCAGTGTCATGTTTTCATGTTTTTTAATGCTTTTCTTCAGGGTGATGGTTTGATGTTTTTTAACGCTTTTCTTCAGGGTCATGTTTTAATGTTTTTTAACGCTTTTCTTCAGTGTCATGTTTTCATGTTTTTCTATTGTCTCTGTATGTTCTCTGTATTCGAAGTGAAGAGTTCCTTTAGAGAAGGGTTGAATGAATAAGTTTTGCACAAAATTAATTGCATCATATACAGGGTGTATCATGAAGGAAAAGTCACTCACTCAAGTAGTGAGGAAGAGGTGCCTCTTTAGAGGTATGTTGCCAAGGGGAAGAAGGAGAAAACCTCAACTCAACTTCATACCCATGCTCCGCAGATTTCTTTCTCGACCGGACCAAGTACCCCAGCATCTGGAGCAAGCCCTTCAGGGTCCAGATCAACTACACCAGCTCAGGGACCACCCACACCAGTACAAAGTCCAACAACGTCAGCTCAGAGACCTCACACGCCAGTGCTAAGTCCAACCACCCCAACATCATCACATCCAGCCAAATTTGGCATGCTCAGTGTTAAACTAGAACAAGTGAAAGCAGAGGAGAGGGAGAACAGGAAGCTACTAAAAACAATCCTGGAAAAGCTGGAGCATAGTGCCCCTGAAGATGATACACAACTACAAGGAATGACTGATCTCCCTCTTAACAAACCGGAGGATGTGGAAGAGCTAAATCGAGTCCTGGGGGAAGACCCTGCTAAGAGCAAACAATTGTTGCACTACCTAAGGAGAAGTAGTGGGGGTTCTACACAAGTAGCTGTGACCAGGATGCTGATGTCATTAATGGAGGAACCAGTGGCCATACAGTTCAACTGGAGAGGGTAGAGGGGTAATAAAAGGCGTTTTTCATCTTAGACAGCCATCATGGATGTTATAATTGATGCAGTTAAGACCAAGCTCAGAGATGCAGTAATCAATGATGTGGAGAGCAGCATACAGAAATTCTTGAAGCACGCATACCAACGCGTTCCAAAGGCAAGAGAACAAGACGGTAGAGCAGCGAAAAAAATACACGGGGGCGGCGGGCGAATTCGCCCCGGAAACACCTATAAGAGCCCCCAAACAGGCCAAAAATGCAATTTCGGGGGCAACACAAAAATAGGAAATCGCCCCCATAACATTTGCTACACGACTACAAGCAGCCGCTCTCTTCTCGCGCCACTAGCTGGGCCTGCGCGGCGCGGCGGCAAGAGCCCACGAGCAAACTCTGAACGGTTTCACCGACTCACTGCTGCATGCAGCATTCACTGTATTGGCGCAAATGGCTAGTTAGTCGATGCTGTCGTGTCCAACGAGGCAACGAACGTGTGTGTACGCACGCATAGATAGCTAGCGTTTCTTCGATGCGCGCGCCCGATACGAATGCATAGTCCATGTATGATAACCGGTACGCGTGAGCATGAATAATGAATGCAGCGCGCATACATCTCATGCGGTGCGTGTGCACTGTGCAGGCTCCCAGGGCGTGATCTTTTTCCCTGTTCGCTCCCAGGGCCGGGCCGCCAGTAGTCTAGGTTCCAGACGTATTTTATCAGCGCGCGATGAAACCCAGCGCAACGATATCGAGTGATCGCGCGATCGCCAAGAATTGCCAGCCCGGAGAAAAAACTGGCAATTCTCGGCGATTGCGCGATCACTCGATAATGTTGCGCTGGGTTTCATCGCGCGCTATGTACGAATGAGGGCTGATAAAATGCGTCTAGAACCTAGACTAGGCCGCCAGACGCGCCGTGGCTAGGCTGCATTGCTTCCCCGGCCGGGGCAGCGCTAGCGCAGGTCGCTAGTGATAAACAAACGCACGTGCGTGTGTTTACCACCAGCGACCTGCATGCACGTACCGGCCGGCGAAGTAGCTTATCTATGCTTACAATTACAACAATCCGTTCGATCGCAATAAGTCTAAGAAAATTATGGAGAAATTTCTCGTTCGTGCGGGAAGTTCACAAGCACCCGACCCAGGACCTCACGATGATAAGACTCAGGCTCAGGCAGTCGGACATCCACCCCCCAAAAAGAAAAAACCTGTGGCGAATAAGGCGACGGTGAAATCCTGGGGTTTTGACTGGCTGCAGGCAGATACAGTCAGCACAGTCGACAAGGCAGCCCAGCTCCAGATTCACTGCGTGGCATGTCGTACATACGCGTGGAAAACTTCCCGAAATAACAGGGGCTCGGTGTCGAACGACCCTTTCATTTTGGGTACGACAAATACAAAGAAGTTTTCGGCCGTCAGGCGCAGTCAGAGCCAGGGACACAAACATGCATATGGTAAGTAGAATTTGATAAAAATCTTGATATTTGAAATGAAGATTTTAAAAATGTCATGTACGAAATAGACTCTAGTTGAACTTTGAATATGTCCAATGCCAAGCCTCAAAAACAAAAACAAAAAAACAAAAAAAGTGGCCGGCCGAATCATGTCTCTAGTAATGGGACAGACTGAGTTGTAAATGTCACTGGTATTGTATAAATCATTAATTCCTCTAGAGAGTCGATTTTATTTTTAATTTTTTTTTGTGAGTGGAGGGCCGGAAGGGAGAGTAACCGCTAAATTACATTGCTGATTGCTGAATCTAGCCGAGTCCAGAATACTACGAACGAAATTAATTTAATAAATTAAGGCAAGCAGATCGAAAGAGAAATAAATACCAGACACGATATGAGGTGAACAATTATGACTTCAATAAACTTGTAGTGTTGTAAACTTCTAACATTATTTTATGCTAGATAGAAAGTGAAATTATTTATTTATAGTATTACTACATTAACTTTGTCTTTGTCATTTGTGCAGCTTTTAGCGAACTTATTGAATTATTTTTTTCCCCCTTAAAGATTCCTGGAAAAACGACACCAAGACTACCCAACCGATTGTCAAGGCCATGATAGCCATGGATGAAAAATCTCACAGCAAAATGGTGAAACTCTTTGACATCTGCTATCACCTAGCGAAGCATGAGCTCCCGTTTGCCTACTACCCATCCTTGGTCAACCTGGAGAAGCGACATGGCGTGGAACTTGGATGTACCTACCAGAATCCAGTCCAGGCCCACACCTTCACTGAGTTCTTGGCAGAGGACATACGAGAAAAGGTAGATGAAGCTGTACGCAAGGCACGCTACGTGAGCATCCTTGTTGATGGAAGTACAGACAGAAGTACTTCGGAAAAGGAGTTGATGTACGTGAATCAGGTAGTGAAGAAATTAAAAATTAAAAAAAAAGATGCCTACTCCTGCCTTATGTACATAGAACTGATAGAAGATATGCCAAATATATGAGTAGATTTCTACTAAAGTACACTATTATGAAGGACTGCTAAAAAAATTATATAACATACTTCAGGGACAGACATACTTACATATTATTATCAGATTCTTGGCTGCAACTCAGTTGGATGATTGGATCATGTCAAGCAAGTTGCATGTGAAAGTAAAAGTGAAGGAAACAAAGTCAAAAGTGAAATGACAAACATTGTATTTTTTGCTTCTTGCATAACGCCTGACGGCCTGAGTGTCTGTGTCATTAGTAATATGAATTGTACTATGAGCCTATGACTATGAGCATGTGATGGTGTGACCTGTGACTCTCGCCTGTGACTGACTGAGTATGTTGCTGTTGTGTCATTTGATTTTGAATTTGATGTAATGCTGACATGTGTTCACTCACATGTACATTGTCAAATTGACTGAGTCAATGGTGAAGTGTGTTATAAATAACAAAATAAATGACTACTTTTTAATAAGTTAATGGATAAATATGAAGCAGGAAGCCCAAAACCTCAAAGATATATTAGCCAGTAAGCCTACTAAATAAACTGAACAAATAGTATCCTTTTGGGAATTAATGAAAAAGTAGCCCCCCAAAAGAGTAGCCCCCGAAATGGAAAAAGTAGCCCCTGAAAGTTGAAAAAGTAGCCCCCGAAAATTTCCCAAAAAATGAAAATGGAGCCCCCGAAATTAAAAAAAATAATTTTTTCACTGCGGTAGAGAACAGCCTCTGGATGTGGAAGAACACGCTTTTTTGGCTCAACAGCATGGTTGACAGGTTTTGAAAGGCTTTTCTTCAGTGTCATGTTTTAACGTTTTTAACGTTTTTCTTTAGAGTCATGTTTTCATGTTCTTTAACGCTTTTCTTCAGTGTCATGTTTTCATGTTTTTTAACGATTTTTTCAGTGTCATGTTTTCATGTTTTTCTATCGTCTTCGTATGTTCTCTGTATTCGAAGTGAAAAGTTCCTTTAGAGAAGGGTTGAATGAATAAGTTTTGCACAAAATTAATTGCATCATATACAGGGTGTATCATGAAGGAAAAGTCACTCACTCAAGTAGTGAAGAAGAGGTGCCTCTTCAGAGATATGTTGCCAAGGGGAAGCAGAAGAAAACCTCAACTCAACTCCATACCCATGCTCGGCAGATTTCTTTCTTGACCGCACCAAGTACCTCAGCATCTGGAGCAAGCCCTTCAGGGTCCAGACCAACTACCCCAGCTCAGGGACCACCCACACCAGTACAAAGTCCAACAACGTCAGCTCAGAGACCTCACACGCCAGTGCTAAGTCCAACCACCCCAACATCATCACATCCAGCCAAATTTGGCATGCTCAGTGTTAAACTAGAACAAGTGAAAGCAGAGGAGAGGGAGAACAGGAAGCTACTAAAAACAATCCTGGAAAAGCT
The DNA here is from genome assembly GCA_963669155.1 of Arbacia lixula. Taxonomy (NCBI): domain Eukaryota; kingdom Metazoa; phylum Echinodermata; class Echinoidea; order Arbacioida; family Arbaciidae; genus Arbacia; species Arbacia lixula. Next base: position 39,567,127 of record OZ022577.1, on the reverse strand, counting down.
GGAGCATAGTGCCCCTGAAGATGATACACAACTACAAGGAATAACTGATCTCCCTCTTAACAAACCGGAGGATGTGGAAGAGCTAAATCGAGTCCTGGGGGAAGACCCTGATAAGAGGAAACAATTATTGCACTACCTAAGGAGAAGTAGTGGGGGTTCTACACAAGCAGCCGTGACCAGGATGCTCATGTCATTAATGGAGGCACCAGTGGCCAAACAGTTCAACTGGAGAGGGTAGAGGGGCAATAAAAGGCATTTTTCATCTTAGACAGCCATCGTTGATGTTATATTTGATGCAGTTAAGACCAAGCTCAGAGATGTAGTAATCAATGATGTGGAGAGCAGCATACAGAAATTCTTGAAGTACGCATACCAACGCGTTCCAAAGGCAAGAGCACAAGACGGTAGAGAACAGCCTCTGGATGTGGAAGAAGACGCTTTTTTGGCTCAACAGCATGGTTGACAGGTTTTTTAACGCTTTTCTTCAGTGTCATGTTTTAATGTTTTTTAACGCTTTTTTTCAGTGTCATGTTTTAACGTTTTTTAACGCTTTTCTTCAGTGTCATGTTTTCATGTTTTTCTATCATCTCTGTATGTTCTCTGTATTTGAAGTGAAGAGTTCCTTTAGAGAAGGGTTGAATGAATAAGTTTTGCACAAAATTAATTGCATCACATACAGGGTGTATCATGAAGGAAAAGTCACTCACTCAAGTAATGAGGAAGAGGTGCCTCTTTAGAGGTATGTTGCCAAGGGGAAGAAGAAGATAACCTCAACTCAACTTCATACCCATGCTCCGCAGATTTCTTTCTCGACCGGACCAAGTACCTCAGCATCTGGAGCAAGCCCTTCAAGGTCCAGATCAACTACCCCAGCTCAGGGACCACCCACACCAGTACAAAGTCCAACAACGTCAGCTCAGAGACCTCACACGCCAGTGCTAAGTCCAACCACCCCAACATCATCACATCCAGCTAAATTTGGCATGCTCAGTGTTAAACTAGAACAAGTGAAAGCAGAGGAGAGGGAGAACAGGAAGCTACTCAAAACGATCCTGGAAAAGCTGGAGCATAGTGCCCCTGAAGATGATACACAACTACAAGGAATAACTGATCTCCCTCTTAACAAACCGGAGGATGTGCAAGAGCTAAATCGAGTCCTGGGGGAAGACCCTGATAAGAGGAAACAATTATTGCACTACCTAAGGAGAAGTAGTGGGGGTTCTACACAAGGAGCCGTGACCAGGATGCTAATGTCGTTAATGGAGGCACCAGTGGCCAAACAGTTCAACTGGAGAGGGTAGAGGGGCAATAAAAGGCATTTTTCATCTTAGACAGCCATCGTTGATGTTATATTTGATGCACTTAAGATCAAGCTCAGAGATGCAGTAATCAATGATGTGGAGAGCAGCATACAGAAATTCTTGAAGTACGCATACCAACGCGTTCCAAAGGCAAGAGCACAAGACGGTAGAGAACAGCCTCTGGATGTGAAAGAAGATGCTTTTTTTGCTCAACAGCATGCTTGACAGGTTTTTAAACGCTTTTCTTCAGTGTCATGTTTTCATGTTTTTTAACGCTTTTCTTCAGTGTCATGTTATCATGTTTTTTAACGATTTTCTTCAGTGTCATGTTTTAATGTTTTTACACGATTTTCTTCAGGGTCATGTTTTAATGTTTTTTTAACGCTTTTCTTCAGTGTCATGTTTTAATGTTTTTTAACGCTTTTCTTCATTGTCATGTTTTCATGTTTTTCTATCGTCTTTGTATGTTCTCTGTTTGAAGTGAAGAGTTCCTTTAGAGGAGGGTTGAATGAATAAGTTTTGCACAAAATTAATTGCATCTTATACAGCGTATATATCATGAAGGAAAAGTCACTCACTCAAGTAGTGAGGAAAAGGTGCCTCTTTAGAGGTATGTTGCCAAGGGGAAGAAGAAGAAAACCTCAACTCAACTCCATACCCATGCTCCGCAGATTTCTTTCTTGACCGCACCAAGTACCTCAGCATCTGGAGCGAGCCCTTCAAGGTCCAGATCAACTACCCCAGCTCAGGGACCACCCACACCAGTACAAAGTCCAACAACGTCAGCTCAGAGACCTCACACGCCAGTGCTAAGTCCAACCACCCCAACATCATCACATCCAGCCAAATTTGGCATGCTCAGTGTTAAACTAGAACAAGTGAAAGCAGAGGAGAGGGAGAACAGGAAGCTACTCAAAACGATCCTGGAAAAGCTGGAGCATAGTGCCCCTGAAGATGATACACAACTACAAGGAATAACTGATCTCCCTCTTAACAAACCGGAGGATGTGGAAGAGCTAAATCGAGGGGCAAGACCCTGCTAAGAGGAAACAATTATTGCACTACCTAAGGAGAAGTAGTGGGGGTTCTACACAAGGAGCCGTTACCAGGATGCTCATGTCATTAATGGAGGCACCAGTGGTCATACAGTTCAACTGGAGAGGGTAGAGGGGCAATAAAAGGCGTTTTTCATCTTAGACAGCCATCGTTGATGCAGTTAAGACCAAGCTCAGAGATGTAGTAATCAATGATGTGGAGAGCAGCATACAGAAATTCTTGAAGTACGCATACCAACGCGTTCCAAAGGCAAGAGCACAAGACAGTAGAGAACAGCCTCTGGATGTGAAAGAAGACGCTTTTTTTGCTCAACAGCATGCTTGACAGGTTTTTAAACGCTTTTCTTCAGTGTCATGTTTTCATGTTTTTTAACGCTTTTCTTCAGTGTCATGTTTTCATGTTTTTTAACGATTTTCTTCAGTGTCATGTTTTAATGTTTTTAAACGATTTTCTTCAGGGTCATGTTTTAATGTTTTTTTAACGCTTTTCTTCAGTGTCATGTTTTAATGTTTTTTAACGCTTTTCTTCAGTGTCATGTTTTCATGTTTTTCTATCGTCTTTCTATGTTCTCTGTTTGAAGTGAAGAGTTTCTTTAGAGGAGAGTTGAATGAATAAGTTTTGCACAAAATTAATTGCATCTTATACAGCGTATATATCATGAAGGAAAAGTCACTCACTCAAGTAGTGAGGAACAGGTGCCTCTTTAGAGGTATGTTGCCAAGGGGAAGAAGAAGAAAACCTCAACTCAACTCCATACCCATGCTCCGCAGATTTCTTTCTTGACCGCACCAAGTACCTCAGCATCTGGAGCGAGCCCTTCAAGGTCCAGATCAACTACCCCATCTCAGGGACCAGATCAACTACCCCAGCTCAGGAACCACCCACACCAGTACAAAGTCCAACAACGTCAGCTCAGAGACCTCACACGCCAGTACAAAGTCCGATATCAGCTCAGAGACCTCACACGCCAGTGCTAAGTCCAACCACCCCAACATCATCACATCCAGCTAAATTGTGCATGCTCAGTGTTAAACTAGAACAAGTGAAAGCAGAGGAGAGGGAGAACAGGAAGCTACTCAAAACGATCCTGGAAAAGCTGGAGCATAGTGCCCCTAAAGATGATACACAACTACAAGGAATGACTGATCTCCCTCTTAACAAACCGGAGGATGTGGAAGAGCTAAATCAAGTCCTACGGGAAGACCCTGCTAAGAGGAAACAATTATTGCACTACCTAAGGAGAAGTAGTGGGGGGTTCTACACAAGGAGCCGTTACCAGGATGCTCATGTCATTAATGGAGGCACCAGTGGCCATACAGTTCAACTGGAGAGGGCAGAGGGGCAATAAAAGGCATTTTTCATCTTAGACAGCCATCGTTGATGTTATATTTGATGCAATCAAGACCAAGCTCAGAGATGCAGTAATCAATGATGTGGAGAGCAGCATACAAAAATTCTTGAAGTACGCATACCAACGCGTTCCAAAGGCAAGAGCACAAGACGGTAGAGAACAGCCTCTGGATGTGGAAGAAGATGCTTTTTTTGCTCAACAGCATGCTTGACAGGTTTTTTAACGCTTTTCTTCAGTGTCATGTTTTCATGTTTTTAACGCTTTTCTTCAGAGTCATGTTTTCATGTTCTTCAACGCTTTTCTTCAGTGTCATGTTTTAATGTTTTTTAACGCTTTTCTTCAGTATTATGTTTTCATGTTTTTCTATCGTCTTCGTATGTTCTCTATATTTGAAGTGAAGAGTACCTTTAGAGAAGGGTTGAATGAATAAGTTTTGCACAAAATTAATTGCATCAAATACAGGGTGTATGATGAAGGAAAAGGAGTTATAGGAAAAGACAGTATAGGAAAATTTGTGTTATTCGTAAGAGGCTTGAATCTGGTTTGGTTTTATTCCAAAAGTGATTGTATGAATGAAATTGGCAAAAATAAGTCATCCAAAATCCTAGGGGACACCAGCATCTATTTTTTAGTGTGATATCCGTAGCTACCATCAGCTGAGGCAGTTGGCTTGATCACACAAACTAGAGGGTTCTGCAAGGAAGGAAATTTGCACCTACACAAGATAGTTTCCAACTCAAGAGAGGTAATGAAAGCAGTGCCAATAGAAGATCATGCCAAGAGTGTGAAAGAACTAAATCTGCTTCATGATGAATTACCGATTGAATGAGCACTTGGTCTGCAGTGGTGCATTGAATCAGACTTGTTTAACTTCCGCATCATGTTCACCGCCAAACCATGCACCAGGAGAGGAGTGTGGTCAACAGTTATGTCACTATACGACCCCCTAGGATTCATCGCCCCAGTGACATTGAGAGGCAGGCAGATTGTGCAGGAATTCTGCAGAGAAGGCGCAGACTGGGATGATCCATTTACAGACAAGGTGAAAATGAGATGGGAAAAATGGAGACAAGATGTCATTTGTCTTCAAACTGTGTCAATCCCCAGACGCTACAAACCAGCCGAATTCAAGGAAGTGAAATCCGAACAACTTCATCACTTCTCTGATGCTAGCACCACAGGATATGAGAACTGCGCTTACCTCAGACTGCAGGACATTGATGGATCAGTGCACACTACGCTAGTGATGGGAAAGTCACGAGTTGCACCTATCAAGCATGTTACTATCTCCAGACTGGAACTCATGGCTGCAGTTGTATCCACAAAGATCAGCGCCTTTTTGGAGAAGGAACTTGGCACACTAGAAGCTGAAGGTTATTTCTGAACTGACAGCAATGTGGTCATGGGATATGTAAACAACGATAAAAGAAGATTCCAGTTAACATCATTCAGTAGGTCCTTCTTGTCCGCTACTGCTCAAAAGAAAGAAACATCAGCTATGAAAGCTGGGAAGCTGACATCATCCAAAAAGAAAACCTCATCAGGCCCACTTCAACAGGGGGCCTCCTCATCTGCTGCTACCCCAAAGCAAGCCACATCTGGTGGGAAAACTGCCAAGTTGACATCTTGGGAGTGGATCCTTCTTGTCCGCTACTACACAGAAGCAATCCTCATCAGCTGTGAAAACTGTGAAGCAGATCATCCAGAAAGAAAACATCAGGAGCACTTCAACAAGGAGCTTCCTCATCAGCTGCTGCCCCAAAGCAAGTCACATCTGGTAAGAGGAAAGTAAGTGATCTTCAGAGTTCAATACCAGCTAAGGGGCCTCTCCTCACAGCTGAGACTAAAGATTCTCCATCCCTTCACAAACCCCCTCTGGCCAGAGTCCATCGTTTGACCGTATCACCACAAACAAAACTGTATTGTTAGTTCCTGAGGTACAGTAACAAGATCTTCGATGACATCAATCTACTGCTTCAGAGAGACGAGCCTTGTTTGCACATGCTACACCGGCAATTAAGTAGAGTATTCACGGACAGGCTCCTAAGGCTTGTGAAGCCAGTGGTAATTGGCGAGTGCTCAGATGTTAAAGAAGTGCAGTATGGAAAAAGTGAAACCCAGAGATCAGATGAAGATCTCATGATAGGCAAAAATGCGAGGGACCACATCAACAGCATGATAAGCTGTGAAGACAACTCATCACTTCATCTAACAAAGGTTGACATGGACTACTTATACCTGTCGGTGCAAAAGTACTATGAATCAGCCTGTGGATATGCCTTTAAGACCTGGCCTCTTGATGTCAAGTTTCTAAGGGAAGCAGAAGTAGGAGATGTCAGGTCCAGAAGGAAAATCACATGTTCTTCTGCGCAATATTTTGTCGCAAAGTACCCAGGCATCCTGAACATCACAAGTCCTGACCTTGTTGATAATTTGGAGATGGAATTTGCAGAATACCAATTTGAGAGCTTTGTTGAGGAACCAGATGTGCTAGATGCAGGCATTAGAAATCGACCAGAAGTGGAATATCGTCTCGAGGATGACAGATGGAAATGGCTGGAAAGGTTCCCTCTCCTCTCTAAAGCTAATGAAGGCACTGCTGGTCATCCCCCACTCCAATGCAGCATGCAAGAGGGTATTTAGCATTATGAGGAAGAACAAAACAGACTTCTGGGGATCCATGAGTCTGCAAGCCCTACAATCCCTTCTCATTGAGAAGATTAGTAACACTGCTACTAGAGGCAATACTCCCAGGACCTCCTTCAAGAGCTGAGGCAGGCGACGTACCAGACACTGCAAGCAAGGACTCCATCGACTACAAGTACCCCCCCCCCCTTTCTCCAAATGTGTCGATTTTTGACATGTTATTATGTTATGTATTTCATTTATACCTTTAGTTTACACATATTTGATTAAATGATAATCATTATTAAGTAGACAATAACTCAAAATACACCACTTGGCTACCTCCATGAAGTGATACATCTCTGTACTATATTTGGTTTCAATTGAATCATTAGCTTTGGATTCAATGTGAAAAATATCTATTTGGGGGCAATTTTTTGCCAACTTTGGCAAAGTTCATTGACCTTTGACCTCTGACCTTTGAGAAATTTCACTAAACTTGTCATCAGTCTACCCCCTAGTAGTAATCCATCTTTGCACCATGTTTGGTTGGTATTGCACCATTGGATTTTATTTAATTTTGCAAAATATATTTTGGAGGCAATTTTTATCTAATTTTTGGGCAAAGTTCATTGACCTTTGAACTCTCAAGAGTTTTACCCAAACTTTAACCAGTTTACCTCCATTAAGTGATTCATCTCTGTACCATGTTTAGTTAGAATTGCACAATTGGATTTAGATTTGGTTTTATTGTAAAACATATCAATTGTTGCAAATTTCACTGACATTGGACCTCTGGCCTTCCAACAATTTCACCAACAATGCCACCAGTCTACCTCCAAGAAGTGATCCATCATTTCACTATGTTTGGTTGGAATTGCACCATTGGATTTTGATTTATTGTGATTATTATTATGTTTGGAGCAGTTTCTAGCCAATTTTGGCAAAGTTCATTGACCTTTGACCTCTGACCTTTCAGGAATTTAACCAAAAGTGTCACCAGTCTATCCCCCAAGTACTGATCCAGCTTTGTACCATGTTTAATGAGAATTGCATCCTTGGATTTGGATTTAGTGTGAAAAGGTCAATTTGGGGCAAATTTTCAGAGTTCACTGATCTTTGAGTGCTGACCTTTCAGGAATTTTACCCCAAATGTCACCAGTCTACCCAAAAGTACTGTTCCATCTTTGTACCATGTTTAATGAGAATTGCATCCTTGGATTTGGATTTATTGTGAAAAAGGTCAATTTGGAGCAATTTTTATAAGGTTCATTGACCTTTGACCTCAATTAAATTTGACTCCTATTTTACACACTTCATTGGTTTAATGCAATACACACATGTACCAAGTTTGAAGCAAGTCTGCTGAACGGTTCTCAAGATATTGCCTAAATGGATTCGAGATGGACAGACGGACAACCCAAAAACATAATGTCTCCGGCCACTTAGTGGCGAGGCATAAAAAGGATTATTCTCTAAGTCATCATCGTAACGATGGACTGCCAATGACATATGTATCACAAAAGACTGCCATTTGATTTTGAAATCTCTTTTCATTTAAATTTTGTGATCCATTTCTGAGTTCTCACTGGACAACTAATTCCTCTGTCATTTCTACCAATTCACAGAGTGAAAAGAAATACATTTACTTGGTTGTACTGTCATGTGTTAATTGCGACATATTTGTTGATACAACAGACTCATGAAGGACATGTATCACTAGCTTAACTGCATTCATCCTTTCTTCTACTACATAGCAATATACAAACTGACATCATTTTGTATCTGGAAGGCATAATTATCAATATCTCTTTGCATTGGTTTGCTAATATTCACTAAGATGACATCTATTCTGCATGACAGTTGTTTAGTTTGAGCACGACTTCAGTACAATTTGGACATTTCTTCCCCTCCAGGGAAACAACCTGTCCCTCTGGGGTGCATTTTCCCCCATGGGCTAGAGCTTGCCAGCCCCCTTGGTGTGAGATCTCACTCCTGGCCTCACGCCCCTACCCCTCCGGGCCTCCCCCTATGGGAACAACTTGTTCCTGCGTACTCTATCCTGCCCCCCATGGGCTAGAGCTTGCCAGCCCCTTGGTGTGAGAACTCACTCCTGGCCTTCCCCGCTATGGGTACGTCTCTCTCATCCCACAGTGTGATTCCATCACAGGCACAGATCTTCTTGGTATTCTCAAACAGGCCGGCCGACCGTGCTATGATCCCACACGCAATCCTGCAGGGAAGATTCAACCACAAAATCAACTATTGTTATCACAGTGTCTATTTCTTGAAACAGGTTTATCTTCACACTAATTTTACATCAAAAACTGTTTCACTATACATTAGTAAATGCAAACAACTGATCATTCTCCTCAGTTTTTGGTAGTCATCACAGGGAAGCATTGCCCCACACTTACACCAATAGTAGTTCCAAATACTACTCAACCTTACTTCAAGGCAGTGCAGTCTTTTAGCATGCTAAAACAAAATCTGTAAAATTTTGCGTAAGTACAACATATTGGTCCAGTTTGCGATATATGAAACACAAAAACAGCATGAAAAACAAAGATTCCTTTTCAATGCCTTATCTATGTGAATCTTATATTTGTCTATATCATCATACCTCATCACAAAACTGACAAGAAATGTCCATTTTAACAGCATTGATAGGATAATCGTTTAGATTGTGAAGAACTTTGTCTGCAGGGACTAGCTTCTTTAGAGGACCTGACAACAAATCCTTGTAAAATGCAAAGGTTTGCAAAAATGAACCCATTAAAGTTCACTTTGGAGTTCCTACATTTGGAAAAAATGTCCATACCATATTCTGTGGTAATTTCAAACTTTATATCTTAGGCCGACAGAAGGATATTATGATGAATCCACCAAAACATATCAGTAAGTTAGTTGTGAACTGATAACGAATTGATTATTCAATCATTACATCACCAACATCATGTACATATGATAGTATGGTATGTGCATCAGAAGACTCACCCAAGACCAAACTTGGCACCTATTGCAGCTGTGAGGTCCTCCTCCTTGCTTCCAACAACCAGTGATCGACCAATGATGTCCCACACCTGATTTGAAGAAGAGAGGGAGGAGTTTAACTCGTTTCGTTTTGTACATAGACAAGCTCAGTAGTATAAAATCCTCAGATTGTAAATGAAATTATTTGTGAAACTTGTATATGATGTAAAGACTGCTAAAGTAGGGGGACAAGAAATTAAGACCCTATAAAAGCAAATAAAAAGGAAATTCATATCTATGTACATGTCTCTCTAATACATGTTTCAGTGAACATTGCAACTGTTGTATTGATTAGGACATAATCAAAAATTGATACACTCAAAATTATCAAAATAAACTATTGTGGGGCTCTGGCTTCTGATACAGTAAGAAGATTGTCCTCCAAATAGAAATGTTGACATCTTCATCCTTTTTCCTTCCAATAGTTGCTACAATCAGAAGTATTTCTAGTCCTTAAGAAATGTGAGAGCACAACTAAAATGCACACAGATTAATTCTTTGGCTGGTCATGTCGGTGTTATCAAACTCTTGAAGAAGTACCTTGATCTGATCATTTTCCATCCTGAATCTTGATCTGCCATTGTCTTCTGCAGTGATGACACCCAAATCTCCACTGACCTGCAACATCACAAATATATCATTTTCATCTGTAAAAAGGAAGCTGTTAAGTGCTCATGCTGTGAAAATTAATGTCTGATTAGTAGCATGCAGCAATTTGTTCACCCCAATTTTAAACACAGTAGACAAAATATTAATAAATACAAAAGAATGTTGTTTTTTTCAAAATGTTCAGTGAAAATGATAACATTTATTTAAGGTAGCTGTACACCAATATGACTATTTTATAGTAAATACAAGTAATAAATACACATATTAATTCATATTCAGTGATGAGATTTTCACCTTCTGATTTTCTGGTGGCTTTCCATGAAGAAACCCCCTGGCATCAAAGACATCCCCGCAACTAAAGAAGCCAAGAAGAACAAACACCGGGGTTAGCATCTTGACTTGGGTCAAGATTATTCTAAAGTGATCCATGAAGACAGCAAAATTATCCCTTCCAACCTCTAACTTTTTGAAGTCAGAGAAGAATCAATCACACTGTGTTTCTACAAGAGGGGATCATTTTGTGTGTTTCTATATTATACAAGGAACAACACTTCAATGATAAACAATCAAATTATTCTCATAGCACTTTATCAATTGATAAACATTAAGCGGAATATAATTCTCAACCTCAGTTTGGTTGATGCCTTTAAAGACGATTCGAGCTTTTCCACTGTGTCAGCATGTTTGATATGAGTTGGGATAATAATACACTGAGTAGGTCTATAACTAATAATAGCAATAATAAGCTTAAACATAACGCTTTCTGAGAACGTATTACTACCTAAAGCGCTTGATTACTACCCTGGCTTTAGCTATGCAGCGGTATTTAGTGCTAGAAGCCAGTTGATTTAATTAGATCAGGAGTAAATCCTGCCAGGTACCCATTTAATACACCTGGGTTGACAGGAATAAACATCAGCACAACACCTTGTCCAAGGGTGTATGTATCAGGCTAGGCTCAAACCCTGGATCTCTCTGCAAGAGTCATGAGCTCTCACCATTATACCACAGTGCCCTAATACACCAGCTTTACCTTGCACATCCATCTGAGATGTCTCCGTATTCATGGATCCTGAGGGAGTGTTTGCCTCCCGGAGTCAGCCCATCGATGGTGCCCTCAATGACACACATCTCCTCAGAGACCTGGGCCCACCGCACTACTCCTCTCACCGGGTCTCCCGTCTCTAACATAGCAACGGCTGCTCCCAGGTGCTTTCCTGTGTGTCAGGACAAACATTGTGTGCAATGACTGTGCTCAATTCATTTGTAATTCAAGGAGTGGGGGTTTGTGTTCTCTGTTTGTGTTTGTGTTCAATGACTGAGCTCAAATTCATTTGTAATTCAAGGAGTGGAGGTTTGTGTTCTCTGTTTGTGTTTGTGTTCAATGACTGAGCTCAAATTCATTTGTAATCCAAGGAGTGGAGGTTTGTGTTCTCTGTTTGTGTTTGTGTTCAATGACTGAGCTCAAATTCATTTGTAATTCAAGGAGTGGAGGTTTGTGTTCTCTCCTACCTGCAGTTTGTCTTAACCCTTTATGAGCCAGACAGAATGCTGCTCTATGGGATTTGTGTGTATAGATGGTGTAATATAAACCACAATTGGTATGTTATTAGTATGGTCCTTACATACACTCCAGCTCAAAGGAATTGGCATAGGGAAAGGGAAATGGAAGAAAGGGAATGAGCCGTAGTTTTAACTGTGGTATATTTTGTCCAGTTCAGCATGAAACATGATGCTTTTTACGCTAAAGCATCGTGTTTTATGCTGAACTGGACAAAATATACTGCGGTTTAAAACTGCGGCTCCTTCCCTTTCTTCCCTTTCCCTTTCTTCCCTTTCCCTTTCTTCCCTTTCCCTATGCCAATTCATTTGAGCTGTTGTGTACACTATATATCAAATGAGAATAAATCTAACAATGCATTATCTAGAAAAACAATATGAACTCTAGCATGCTAATAATGTGACTATACAGTTTAGTGTTCCCCACAGTAATTTAAGGCTTATCAACCTGATTAATATAAAAATCACACACACACAAATGTGATGAAATACTTTCATATTAAAATGCACCACTTACAACATATACATGCATGAAAAGTTGATGATAAACTGTCGTCTGTATACCTGCAATATTTGACCCTTGACCTTTGAACACAGCTCTGCGCCCCGTGGCCTCCAGGAGTTCAATGACCTTTGTAGATGGAAGGACTGTTGTGACAAGGACTTGCTCCTGTGGAAGATTGATGTCCACTGACTGAATACCTGCAATGTTCAACAACATCAGGAGAATTATCACTTTTTCTTTCTCAAAATATTGCATGACGATTTATTCAACCTTAAATTGTTGGGATTACATAGCCTGTCATCCTGTCCAGACACTCCCATGGCTACCCATAGTCATACATGGACTTTATAACTGACGACCTCTCTCTAATTCAAGGGTTGTCCATATCATTCAAGGCTTTTCAAAAATTAGTACTAACCACATGTAAAAGTAAAGATCGTCCAGATTTGCTTAAAGATTACAGAAAAGTTAAAAATTTGATTACTAAACTTAGACGTACAAAAAAAAGGGACTACATGAAAAATGTCTTAAATGTATGCAAAGATGACAGTAAAAAGGTATGGCGTGAATTAAATGAAATTTCCGGACGAGTACGACGTGTCGATAACGTTCCTGTAGATATGAGTGGTGACATGTTAAATGACTTTTTTGTCAACGTTGGTAAAAATGTGCCTATTAATATTCAAAGTACCTCTTATAATTGGAAGTATCCGGACTTACTTTTAAGTTTGAAGATATATCCCAAGGTAAAGTTTCTGATTTTTTATTACAGTTTGATTATACTGAAAGTAATATAGATATTTTAGGGATTGATTCAAAACTCTTACGAATTGGGGCTCCAGTACTATCTATTTCACTTTGCTACTTGTAGCTTCCTGTTTTCTCGATATATCCAAATGTTTTGATTCAATTGATCACAAATTATTACTTATGAAATTGCAAGGATATGGAATTAGAGAGTCAGAATTGCTTTGGTTTTCTAATTACTTATCACAAAGATCCCAGAAGGTTTTTTGTCATCATGGTGAATTATCTAGATCAAGGAATATTATGACAGGGGTGCCCCAAGGAAGTGTTCTGGGACCAATATTGTTTTTGCTATTTATAAATGATATTTCTGATTCTCTGAAATCATGTTCTTGTAATATATTCGCTGATGATGTTGTTATCTATTATGCACACAAGGATATAAATATTGTTAAAACCGTACTTCAAAATGATTTAGATTTATTAGCTAATTGGTATACAAATAAAAAGTTATGTATCAATATTGACAAAACAAAGGTAATGTTACTTGGTGCTACTTCAACTCATCATCTAAATATATCTATAGGCAAGGATGAAATTGAACAAGTTGACCATGTTCGATATTTAGGAATTGACATTGATAATTATCTTAATTGGAATGTTTATGTTCAGAATCTTACCAAATCTATCGCTAAAAAGATTTTCTCACTACGCAAAATGAGTCAATACCTTGATTTCAACTCCTTAAACCTTATGTATAAAACTGTTATTCAGCCTTGCTTTGATTATTCTTGTTCCGTATGGGGGAATTGTTCTTCAAAAAACAAAGAAATCTTAATGCGTCTACAAAAGAGAGCAGCACGTATCGTTACTTGTAATTATGACTATGAAAATTCAAATGGTTTAGATATTTTTCGATCTTTAAAATGGAAAACAGTTGAAGAACGAAGGGATTATTTTCTTGCAACAATTATGTTCAAATGTATACATGGTCTGGCACCTATTCGTCTGTGCAATAGTATTGACATGCTTTTTGAAAGACATAGATTTAATACCAGAGCAGCTGATACCTTAAATGTTGTAATACCGAAACCAAATTTAGAATCCTATAAGAACAGTTTCAGATATGCAGGAGGTAAAAGGTGGAATGCGTTACCAGATGCAATGAAAAACTCAAGTTCTCTTCAATCTTTCAAAAGCATGTATAAGAAAATGTTCTTTTAATTCAATTTCATGTAAATGTACAACCAGAAAGCAACCAATAATGTGTCTCCTAGCAACAACTCTTTTTTTTCGTCGCTCCTATCATTGTTTTTTTTTTTTAAATTTCAAAATCGCTTTGCAGGCTTAGCAATAGAATGGCTGACAGGTGTGTTACATTTGTGCTAATGTGTTGTGTTGAGTGCATCTTTACTGTTAGTTTTCTCTTCCCTTTGTTCTTGGGTGATTGCACTTTCTGTATGATTTGACTGAATGTTTATAGTTGTTATACACTTTTGATTGTATGGTTTAGCTTGTGTGTTGTTTTTTGCTGAGCTTGCAAGTGGTATATTGTCTTTCATATATATCTCCTTTTTTTTAATTTGTAAATATCAATAATACATTTTTTAATAACGATAAATAAACTTTACTGGTAAAGCGTTTTAAAATTATTGGTTGTTTTTACTGGTTATCCCGACTGTTGTATGTTTGTTATATTGGTATGTTACACAGGACCTTGATGTAAAACAGCTTATGCTGATCTTGTCATCCTGTTTAAATATGTTTGAATAAATAAAAAAAAAAATGATCAATTTTTTTTACAGTTTGTAACACTCATCAAAACCCTCTGTTACTGTTAGTTTGATAAATATGAAAATTATGCATGAACTCAATTATATTATTTACTCATCAGGTCTTCCAAGCCAAATGTGCATGCAAATCTGAATGTCCCCTTTACCATACATGTACAGTAATCGACATAAGTTATGATTTAGTTCAGCTATGACAGACTATGGCACCGCCCCTGCCCCTGAAGATGTTGTAACGAGGGACACACCTGCACATTGTACATAGTGCACGGCGAACAACCACATCACTTCACCAGCAGCACATCACCAACAGCACGCACCACAGCACAGCCCTCTCCAGGACAGCGTTCACACTTTTGGGAGAGTAATTCTTCAGGGTTCAAGGTTCAAGCTGTCTACCAGCACCAGAGCAGATATTTGTGCCAGACTGCCAGGCACATAATTCATTCTTATATCCTTCTAAATGTGACAAGCAGTGACAGCTAAAACTTAAGAAGTCATATTTTCTTATGATATTTTCATGAAAATAACCCCAAATATGCACCACATAAAACATTGACAATGTGTGAAAGTTTGAATTGACAAATGATTAATAAGAGAAACACAAAAATGCACTTCCTTTGTACCTTCTATACCGCGAAGGGAGTTCTGTATGGCATCCACACAGCTCTGGCATGTCATCTGCACTGCAAACTCCATCTGAAAGACAAATCACCGTGTCACTTCCAATGTTAAAACTAAATTAGAATAGAAGAATACAAACAATGCACGAACACAAATATCATTGTCAGCGATGCAGCTGATGCCATCGCATCGGACAGGTCGCACTCCCGCCGACCCATCGGCAGCGGGAACGCCCAGCAAACCGTAGTATCAAAAAACACCAGCAAGCACGGCTACGCCACCACACAAAGTGACACCAAAAGCGAAGTCGAGACACAGTAATATACAACACATAAATAAGCTGTATAGTTAAGGAGCATATATGGTCTCTTAACTTACCCTCGTAGAAGTAGCCATTTTATCCCAGACAGTTGCAATTCCGTAAATTCAGCTGAGTAATTGTTGATTTCGCAGTTCGACTTTGATCCCGCATACGCGCACGCTCTTCAAAATATAGACTGGCTCGCGGCGAAATGCTCCTTAAAGCCACGCAATAAAATAAAGTAGCCAATAGGCATGATTTGGGCCCACTTTGTTGCCGTCATGATATTGCTTAATTTAACCATTCTGCAATTTGCATATATATAAAGGCCAAATACACAAAATATATATTCATATTCAAAACCATTTACTCGTAGGTATTCCTTGCAGAAATATTTGCTAACTTTATCATAATGATCAGGAGAGAATGATTTATGCGGCCTTATCAGCCTGGCCCCACCCTGCAGCTGAAGCTGCCTTTAGCCTCTCCACGGTAACTTTGGCAGCATTTTTTTAGGAAGATCATCATAATCAAAGTATATGTTCAAGCAGCAACAATTGCAACGTCCGTTCCCGACGGCAACTTGGAAGGTTAAAGTCAGATTGAGTATACATATGCGGTGCCAGAATGATTGTGCAAAAGTATAAGGGATAAAGGTGGGGTCAACTTCTAGTTTCTTAGTCCTCGAGCTTATTTGCATGCTTTTTGGTAGTGTATATCAGCACTGTCATGGTGTCCCCTCGAATTGTTTTGCGTTGGAGACACAAGTAATATGTTAGGACATGTATCAGAAAGATCTCGGCACCGTCACGAAACGCACTGTAAAATGAAGCCTTGGGAAGACCGTGGCGGTGTCGATATCAACGGTCTTGTTTTGTTTTGTTTTGGTTTGGTTTTTGGTTTCTACAGACTAGCCGAATTGTGCGTGTAAGCCACTCCGGACATAGCATAACGCTGCACACGTACGTGCTCGATATCGACATCTACACATGATGGATGATGTGATGTCGATGACAAGTGGATTAATTCATGAAGGTGGCTCTCAATCACAGTGGTGTGGAAGACCTTAGATATATGTCTTTACAATGAAATGCAATAGGTCAAAGTCTCACTGCTAACCAGGGAATATTGGACAAAACAGCCTAGTCCTATGACAGAGAGCATTTTCATTTAACTCTTATAAAGGCGCCATTGAGGCACTTTTGAAAGAGTGAACATCACTCTCATGTTGACTGGCAGATACGGGCAATACTAGTACACACTACTCCCATCAGGCAGTATGCAGTCTGGCAGAGAAGGAGTTCACTGTTTATGCGCCATTAAGGCACGTTTATTTGCACTGGCAATATAGGCTACACTATTCCATTGGGCGGCGCGGAGTCTGGGAGAGTTAAAAGAGTTAAGTCTTCATGCGCCATATTGAGACATTTTCGCACTGGACGCTATTCACATGTATGGAGTCTGGCAAAGAGAAGGGGTTACCTAGCTCTTTAATTGCGCCATCGAGGCACATAAATTTGTACTTGTAATGCAGATCCCATAGGGCTATGTAGAATATGGTAGCTAGAGTAAAAATGCATGGGGGTGAGGGAATTATAGATTCTGCTGCTGTGTGGACTGCTCCCGTGAAGTCAGAGAAGTAATCAGCTCTAAAGTCTGTGCAATCCGCCAAGAAAGAAGGCCTGCTCGTAGCCGTCGCAAAGCATGATTAACAATAGTGATTGTGTAGATGTCATGAATTATGGAGATAGGCTTTAATGAGGATTACGCGATGTCGTTGGTAGCCATGTAGTGTCCACATATTATGCATTTGTTTCTGTATTGAAAGTTTGTAACATATCCCATGTCAATCACCTACATTGCTTCCGTCTCTTTCTCTCTCCCTCCCTCTCCCTCTCTTCCTCTCTCTCTCTCTCTCTCTCTCTCTCTCTCTCTTTCTCTCTCTCTCTCTCTCTCTCTCTCTCTCTCTTTATCTCTCCTTCTCTGACCTCTCACCTCTCCCCAAGAAGGCCCGTTCACACACAAGGGAAAAAGTGCGATTTGAAAATCGATTTTCTAATCGCGATCAAAATTTCGAAATTTTTTCCAGTGTGGACAGAAAAATCGCACTAATTACCGCGATCCTAATCGCGATCCAACTCGCACTATTAGTGCGATTTTTCAGAATAATCGCGATTATTTTGCCACGCGTCGTGTGTGTGAGCGCGATCGAGATTCGGAAATCGGTATTTTTAATCCCATCGTTCATAGCGCGTGAACGTCAACATCCGGTTTGCTCAGCTGCTTTTTGTACGCGTACCGTACGCAGTATCTCGTATACGAGTAGTAAACAAATACACGTGTACGGTTTACTATCTTGCTGTTCTTGCATGCCTAGCTGTTAGTGTTAGCGTTCTTGAATGCCTAGCTGTAATGTTAGCTGTTCATCTGAGGTAACGCGACGTAAATGTTCATTTGTGGCCTTCCAATTCTCGAAGTATTCACTCAATAACCCCGTTCATATACACAGCCTATCCGCGAAAAAGGCGCAACATTTGCGGCAATTTTGCCGATGCATTACCGATAGCTGCGTATATGAACGGGAATCGCTCAAATAAT
The DNA here is from genome assembly GCA_963669155.1 of Arbacia lixula. NCBI lineage: Eukaryota > Metazoa > Echinodermata > Echinoidea > Arbacioida > Arbaciidae > Arbacia > Arbacia lixula. Next base: position 39,549,027 of record OZ022577.1, on the reverse strand, counting down.
GCGGTATTTGCTTCCTCCTTTTTTGCGCTTATTTTGCGGCTTTTTCGCGGATCGAGACCTAGTAATAATACCGCAATATTGCGGTAAGCGAATCTTATAAACTGCGTCCGCAAAAAAGGCGTAAATGTTGCGCCTTTGGCATCGCGCTCTGGCCTGTTGGTCGCTAATCCTACCGCTCGTATGGCTGAGCGGAGCATGTCACCATTGGTTTGGAGAGAGTCCAGCTGTCCAAAACACCGCAACATTACGGCTTTTGGGGGTGTATATGAACGGTGCTTTTGCGGCTCGCTGGAAACTTGCTTACCGATGTGCATCGGTAATAATAGCGGTATATGGTATATGAACGGGGCTTATGGGGATCGTGATCGTTTTGAAGCGAAGTCTGTGTTAGTGGGAAGGTAAATCTAGTTCAAAACAAATATTTTAAAGACAAAGTTTTCATTTTCTCCGAGCGTCCGACTCAGTCATGTCCGTGCAACGACGCGTCGAGATCGCAATCTGCGGTGCCATCCAGCCTACACCTTGTACATGCCTTTGCATATACTACTCAGTCACGTCATTACGTGAGCTATTAATTAGTATACCACTCCAGAAATATTCACAGTCATATCATAGCTCGATCGGTGACTGTGAATGTGACATCCGTGTACGTGTAGTAAGCTTGTTTACAAGATCGAGTCTCTTTGAATCGCGCGCGCGCGAAACTCTATTTTGACAGCGGGGTCAGCAATTTGGCCACTGATCGTTCTTTCCTTGCTGGGAAGTGCGATTTTTCCCTGTGTATGAACGGTCGAAAAAAAAATCGAAATTTGGATCGCGATTGTAATTTCGATTCCCGGTGTGTGTGAACGGGCCTGATCTGATCCCAAGGTCATTTATTTACCAAGACATTCCCGTCAAGATAACCCAGTCTTCCTCTCCCAGTCAATATATTATTTGATAAACTCCTTTTGTCAGTGTTGTACACCAATGCTGACTCAAGTCACTTGCTATCTAGACATCAACTGAAGAAGTCCGATGTGTCTCTCTGTATATAAATAGAACCCACCGCCAGTCCTCCAATGGTACGCAATATTAGAATGAAACGTACAGTTTTCATCTTTCTATCATTGACATTCTCGGTCCATTTTATTCAATTAAACCGTTACATAAGAATGTTTGGTACTGAGAGGGTTAATTCCTTAGGCCCTATTATGCCAAAGATGTCAAAGGTTTCCAAGGCATTGCCCAAAACTATTACAAGAAAGTACAGTACAAACTTACCTGGACTGCGCCCAAAAGGCGATTTCCCTATAACTCCTGGAATCCTCAGGGGAGTACAAGTTTATAGTATCCACTTAATATCTGTGCTATTTTGTTATTAATTAATCTGAATATAAAGGCGTACTTATAGTAGGCCTACAAGTTTTCGTCTGTATACACAAATAGTTTATGAACTAGAAATATAGTAGGCCTATATTATTTACAATAAATTAAGTCCTGTCATGATCGATAAAATAGTATCAGTTTACATTTGCGTTAGGGATTAGGGGGAGGGTATACCGTAAAGGGGAGCCGGTATCCCTATTCAATTTAACTGGTAGTGGTACATGTTCAATATTGTTCATTAAACTGTCATTGTCAAACCACCTTTCTGGTGAAACAAAAAACAAAGTGCACTGGTGCGAGCGTGAAGCAAAAGTAGCCAAGGCCACTAGCTGTACCCATAGAGCTATATTTAAACACCGTATCCGTACCTGGCCTTACGCGCGGTCACCCACGTTCGTCTGTATAGTGATGTACGTATTATCGCGCGCGCGATCCGAGCGCGTAAAACCGTCCTTCGGTCAAGGGTCAATTTCAATGTGCGGTAAATTTGTTTTGAGGAGAACTTCCTATAGAATTTTGTGAATTTTAAAGCCGATTTTGGACCTCGGAGGAAAGTCAAGATTGGACATGGAGGCAAGGTAACTATGCTAGATGTATTTTCTACTAAACATAAATATGTACATACGTTCTTGTCAAAGAATTGTCGAGAAGTACGTGGAAACACGTAAACTGCAACTTACAAAAATATTAAAAGGTCAGCTTGTTGCCTTGTTGTTCAAGGCGGAGTACAGACGAGGCGAGTAGCTGCGACCAGGCCCTGACCTGCTGCTACCGCGCCGTGCCGGGCTAGGCTGGGCCGCTTGGCTTGCAAGTAGATGCATACATCATTACATGTACGATCGCCTCGGGCCGAGTTTCACATTTGAATGAATTAGAATGACATTGACATCTCAATCTCGGTATGACAAAAGTTTTCTAAAAAAAGAATGGTTTGGTAGCACTCAGATATTAGTGGCAATGAATCTAAAATAACTAAAATAACATGAATAACGGCGCGATCACCGGAACACATAACTTTTTTGTGCTCTTCACCTTCAGACCTGGCTAAGGCAGCTATAGTTTTCATCTTTTTTTTTCTGCAAGTTGTGCGAGCATCAGTAGCGGCTGATTAACACTGGTATCAAATAACTTTACATACTGATTTACAGCTGCGAAGTGTGTAGTCATTCATGGTGAACTGGCAGGTTTTTGCAGGGCTTCTTCAAGTTCAAGCGTCCTGGGCTTCTTCAGTACTAAGCTTGTCTACCAGGAGGTTCAAGCCAAAGCCTACAGACATGACAGAAGGTTCTGTATTACTTTATCTATCAATCCTTTTGGTACTTCACTCGCGTGACACGGAAATGAACCCAGGCCCTTACACTACAAAGTTTCCTTGTGGAGTATGCAAGAAAGGAGTACTCTGGTCAAAGACTAGAATGGCGGTTGCATGTGATTCCTGTGACACTTACTGCGACCAGCCCGCTCACGCAGTGAACTGGCTGCGTAGCACGGAGCTTTGAAGTAAGGAAGTCGACATTCGCAGTAATTATATTAGTTGGTTTCAGCAATTCTGTAACTCAAATCTCAAATCTATTGCACACATTTACGTAAAATATATACCTGAATAATTCTGTAGTTGGTTTGAAGATGAATTTAATGCATGTTGCATTTTTAAAAATTGTTTTCGACCTAAAGTGGTTCAGAATCGCACGACAGCAGCTGCGATGCAAAACTTAATGCGCATATAGTACAGTATACGTTATTGAAGCAGCCAAGATGGCAGCCTCGGCAAACCGTATTTGTTACAAAGATAATGATCATATGTGAAGAGGAAATGTAATGTAATGTTGTTTAGCATTTTCAAACAATTTTATAGCTCAGGTATACATTCAATATACTTAGCCATTTATATGTGACAAATGTACTTGAAATGAGTAATTAATTCATGTGCACGGGTTGATTTCTCAGTAGTCGGACCAGACATGCAGGGAAATTGGTAGTGAGCCCTCAGGATGCTCCCGCTGTGCGGGAGCAGTCTCGGGGCTACTGTGACGCCTGGTATCATACAGACTGCATGGGAATGTTGTCAAATCAGATGTCAGTTGGATCTGTGTGACTTGTGATTCCCCTAATCACTCCCTCTCCCTACTTAACTCTTACTTAAGTGATTCTGAAAACCAGTTTCAGGTATTATCGACATTAATTGGAACACTGCATCAGTTGAAGTTCACCAATACATTGCTGCTCTGAATGATTGTTTTATGTCCACCTTCAATGATGTCTGTCTGTCACAAATTGTTAACTTTCCAACTCGCAGGGACAGAACACTTGATTTGTTCTTGACAAATAGGCCAACGCTGATCAGCAAATGCGTACACTTGCCAGGAGTCAGTGATCATGATATGATCCTCGTAATATCTGATGTTCGTGCAAAGAAACTGAAACGTGTCTGCCGGAAATTCTTTTTATGGAGAAAAGCTGATTTTGACTGTATCAAGTCAGAAATCTTGTCATTTGGGAAGGCGTTTGTCCAATCTAATGTCAACAACACCAATGTTGACGATATGTGGGAACAGATATCTTCTGAGCTCCACAAGGTCACATCGGGCGTGCCCCAAGGTACAGTCCTCGGTCCGCTTCTGTTCTTGATTTTCATCAATGACCTCCCTGATTGTGTCTCTTCTACGTATCAGGCTATGTGCTGATGACACCCTCCTATACAGATCAATAAACTCCCATGATGACTTTGAATGCTGACAAGTGTGAGATGGTGAAGATTTCAAACAAAAGAAATCTCATAATTGGAGCATCTCCTTACTCCATCCATGGAACTGCTCTCTGCACCCTTGATGAAGCGAAGTATGTTGGAGTTATACTTCATCGAAACCTCAGCTGGAAACCCCATATTAACGCCATCAGTAAAAAGAGTAACAGCACTCTTGGCTTTCTTCGACGCAACTTGAGGAAATGCCCAGCTAGTTTAAAGGAGAGAGCGTATAAGATCTACGTTCGTCCAATTGTTGAGTACTCTTCTTCAGTTTGGGACCCTCATACCAAAGAGCTCATCTCTAAGACTGAAATCGTTCAGCGGCGTGCAGCTAGATTTGTAAAAGGTGATTATGACCGACACAGCAATGTCACTCAGATGATGAAAGAACTACGGTGGCAGTCTCTTCATGAACGACGAGCTCACAACAAAGTCATCATGATGTTGATATGCATCTTTTTACTTGCACCATAGTTTAGTTTTGTTCAACTGCACGAAATGTCATGTGTTTTTGTGATTGCGGCCTCAGCCAAGTACGACTATAGCGCCAGCTTGTGGCCGGAGCTGATCACAGAATCAGTGGCGGTCTCCATCAAACGGAGATTTCTAGTTTAAGCCTTTTGATCAGCGATATCTTTGAGTTGTCTCGCAGACAAAGACTACTCCTGGGGCTTTTTTAGTTCCGGTTATAATGCTGGTGATGTGATTGAGATCGTATTACCATTGCGTCAAATGTATCAGGCTATCAAAGCCATCTACTTTTTTTAATATCACACAATGCATAGTCCCATACATGTGTATACGTGTTGGTTTGAAAGACCTGATTTTTGCTAACGCCGTGTATAAGACACACCCAGACTTTGGCGTGATTTTCAAGGGAAAAAACATGCATCTAATACACCGGAAAATATGGTACAAATGCAACTTGATTAACTGAGATATTTTGAATGAAAATATGCTATTGGGAAATATGTCCACGTTTTGTCTAATTTTTCCTCCAAAAATCTTGCATTTTGTAGTAATGCATAAATAGACAACGAATTGCGCCTTGAACCTTTGATAAACGCGCATTGAGCAGAAATATGTAGGGGCCGGTTTCAGAAGTAGGGGCTGGTTTGTAGACCACTCACTATATTTAATCTAAGCCATGGAACGTTCAACTGATCATGTGAAACCTTTTTTCTTTTTTTTAAACATTGGCAGGGCTTCCTTTAAACTTTTTTTAAAATGTGGCATGGCCTCTTACTTGAACATGATATCCAGGAGGCCAAATGGATTTTCAGGTGGCCACAATATTTATTTGTATCTTCAGTATACTACTACGCATTCAGGGTGTTTTTAGGTGGCCAGTAGGGCCACCAATTCAAGGTGGTCTGACGCAGTTGAGACAAAAATACATGGGGCTCAGGGTAATTTTGCCCCCAAAATGTTTAAAAGAGCCCTGGAAAATATTAAAAGAGCCCCCAAAATTCCCATAGACACTATGTGAAATTGTAGCCAAATCAGCCAATGTGCTCAAAATGTAGCCCCCAAAAATTTTGAATTAGTTTTTTCCCTGCAACGCAGTCTCAGATTATTAACAGTTATTATTATTAACAGTTATTATTATAAACAGTTATTCACATATTTTCGTGCAGGACATGACTGATTGCACTCAGCCAAAGGAAGCAGGGTGCCAAGGAGGTGCTATGGACCCCAAGTTCAAGAGCACTGGTCTGGAAGAAGGTATTTTGAATGGCCAGCATACTGTGCTCTAACTGGAGTTTTGTATTTATGACACAAATCAACATCGATAGTTTTTAAAACATTGGGCAGCTGAACAAAGTTTTACTTACCTCTACTCTAGTTATTATCACTTTTTGTTAAGTTGTATATTTACAATGATGACTTTTGATGACTTTGAAATTGACATCCTGGAAATTGAAAGAAAAATAATGAAAAAAGCTTGCTTTAATTTGTATATTTTAATTGTTGTTTGATGAATTTCAGATTGCTAGTTCACATTTGTCAACACATATTTAGGGTATCTGATGTTGTGCTTGTATTATAACTAGATAACTTGAGTTGAATTCCAAATTATAGAGAAGACATTTTGTAGCAAGTGTTTGCCTATTTACTGGTATTTTATTTCCCCCTCTCGAGAGTGAGTAGAATTGTTTAATATTATTTGACTGATCTTTTGCCAGGCTGCTGTGTGTTCTGTGATCTTCCTAAGAAGCCAGAGGAAAGTTATGGCAAGTTCTTACATCACCCGGAAAGTGGGATCCATGCTCACTACTACTGCATGGTAAGCATTGAAGGAGAAGAACTGGTGTCAAGTTGACTGCACAAACATGATGAAGTTAGCACTACACTGGCCATATGTCATTATAGTGTCATTCGCATTGGGCTTTAAGAAATCGCGAAGTTAGAAAAATCGCGAAGTTAGGGGACCGGGACAATAGGCCATTCGGCTTTTGGTACGGTTGCTAGGCAACTTTCACCCTAACTTCGCGATTTTTCTAACTTCGCGATTTTTTAAGCCCAATGAGAATGACACTTATGTAGCCCTTTTGCTCTTGCCCAAATGTGCTTTGAAATTTTGAACTATAATACCAATGGATAATTGAATGAATCATTTACATTGATTTTGTTAGAAGTGTGTTGTGCAATTAGTATCTATGTGTTTATACCTTTGGACATATTGAATGGGATGTTCACTTGTCACTTTGAGTACTTGGGAGTGTATACTTGTCAGGAGCTATTAAAATTGGTGCAGGGTCCTCATATTCCTGTCACATTATGGCCTAGAGCATCCCTTGTTATTGATTTATGAGGGAGCATCTGAAGTTGGAGTCTCCAGTAAAGAGTTGATACAAGCACATTCCATGTCATATAGTTTAAAGTTGAGTTGTATGTTATCAATTAAGAGTCGGTTTTGGACAAAAAAAAAAATAAGTACATGTAGTTCAGTATCCACTATGCACTTATTTATGTTGTGAACTTGAAGCCAATGTTCAATTTTGAAGAGACAGAGTCTAATTCCCATCTCTTCCCCGCTTGTAGCTGTTTGCCTGTGGTCTGAGTCAGCGAGGAGAGGCCAGCGAGGGACTGGAAGGATTCCTGATCAATGACATCCTAGTAGAGAGAAAGAGAGCTCAGAGACTGGTGAGTTTGCTTTACCTAGACTACAGAGTACATGTGGCCACAAACCGATACAGCATGACAGGTCACATGTGTGCCCTTTTCCCACAATTAGCTATTTCATTCATTCTACTTCCTTTTCACTGCCTTGCAGATCTAAATTTCATCCATAAACTGTATAAATTTGTATCAATTTGATTCCAAGCAACAGATTCCATGTAAAAACAGAAAATAAAATGCCTCAATTAGACTGGTGGAACAACATTTTCTGGCCTCACATGTGTTACTTCATTATGGGTTTTGCGCTTGGTAGAAGAGAGAATGCATACCACTGTTTATAATAATAAAATACCTAAAATGTCTTTGTTAGAAGAGCAGATGTTACATAAACGTACTAGTAAAATAAATATTTGGAAGCTTCAATTTGTTATCAGATTTTGCTAATTTTATGAATCATTGTGATAGACATGTATTAGCATCACTGACGTTATTTCATTCAAATGTAGATAATATACAATACACCATTTTCGTTATGTATACAAATTTTATTCACATTTTTCAAACAATACATTACTTATGGGAACCCCTTAGCTTGTCCGAGGTTTATCTGAATAGCAACAACTAATAGATTCAAAGTGCATTCCATCCATTGAATCTGAATGACTAGATACAGGTGAAAGCTACCCAGTTGGGGGGAAAGTTGTGAATATATTACGAAAATGGTCTATTGGCCAAAATGAAGAATAAAGCAGGTTTTGCAGGAAATTGGGTTCACAAGTTTACATCTCCTCCTGTAATTGTTCTTGTTTACAGAAATGCAAGTACTGCAAGAAGAAGGGTGCATCGGTTGGGTGTTCAGTGAAGGCCTGCCATCAGATCTACCACTTCGGCTGTGGCTGTGAGGAAAATGCCATCTTTCTCTTCTACGACAGTTTTGTGTGAGTTCAGAATCTCAATCTACAATGCTTGTTCACATGATATGCTATGCTTGACAATCTTGCATGGTGGTGGAAATTTCACAACAGAAAAACTATGCTGTTGAAATACACCATTTGAAGCAGAAATGTATGGGAAAGGGAAAGAGATGTATTGCCATCGAAGTTGCATCTGTCATACTATATGGTAAGTATATTGCAGGCCTGATGAACCTTTCTTAAAGGTAACCCGTCCCTTTTGGAGACCTAATTCTAAAAGTTCCCTGACTTTGTCATCATTTGAGAGAGAGTGGCTATATAACATTTCCTTGAAATTGACAAAGCGTATTATTCAGTTTTGAGGAAATAATCTTTGATAATTGATCAAGCTTTTTTTTTTCAGACCACACAAATAGTCAAATCTCAGTAAAAACTAGTTAGATTTTCATTTATTCATTGGGAGTTATAGTACCTCTGACCTTAAAATTTCACAGTTGGTATCCCAAAGATACATGGTAAATATGTGCAAACTTTCATGAAGTTTGCAGATATTTGTGTAAGGGACAGGCCATCTTTAAAGACAGCCCGTCCCTTTTTCAGATCATCATAAAACCATCGAAACATTGGCAAAACATATAGAGAAGTGTTAGCAAGCTATATATTCATAATTTGAAACTGATACGTAGTGTAAAATGCATGTAAACAACGTCTGACTAATAGTCTTTACCTCAGGCTCTTAGCAGTTTGTGGTGAAATATCTGCTGTATTGATTAATCTGTTTATTAAATTATAAAATGCATTATGAAAAAAGATTGTTCTACAGAAGGAATCATCTCCAAAGTTTGGTAATTACTCATAAAATTAGGATTTCTCACATGCATAATGATCACATAGATACTGTAACAAAGACTAATACTTCTTTCGTAGTACGAAAAAAGTCGGTTTGAAATTTAACGGCTGAAATTTTTACATATACAGAAAGTTTCAACATACTATATTCTTAGAAATAGTCTTGAATCACACTTTCTTCAATTTACGATCGTGATAGACGATTTCAAATTTTAAGCTTGCAAAAGGGACGGACAATCTTTAACCTGAGACAAAAGATTTTGAGGATTTGCAATTGTGCGTACTTGATTATTTCTCAATATTCTGTTTAATGCCCTTTTCAATAAATTGATTAATCACTTTATCTGAAATTCTGCCATATTTTCACTAATAATGCTTTGTAATTGATTTGTCACAATGTCGTATGATAGTAATGCTATTCCTGTTGCTGTTGCTGATAATGACACAGTGATAGCTATTGCTACAGCTGTAATGATGGTGATGGTGATTGATAGTGGGGATGTATGATGTGATAATTAAGCCTGAGTCATATCGATTTTTTCAGAAACCGGTGTTCGATGGCTTTGCGCCGATCGAACATCGATGCATCGATACATGACGTCACCCAGCCACTGCCAAGAGCCAATTTATGAATGAAAATATAGTAAGCATACGCAGTGCAATCCTTCCATTTCCCCACATAGTATTCCACCAAAACAAGCGTGCAATTCTCTATCACCTCGTACCAAAATCGACCTAGAATTTCACTTTCCTATATTTTATATGAATTATGATAGGTATTCTCGGAGAATCTATTTTCTCACCGATACTGCACATGTAAGCGAATTTCGATTACTTCTTGTTTTTCCGTCAAAATCTTACAAGTTAGCGTCAATATGGCATCGTATACATGTATGTAGGTTGGAATGTGTAGAGTCTATTGCAACGGGCAGAAAGTCAATCAGCTTCCGGGTTGCGATTTTTTTTTTCCGTAACCCTAATGCGTCGAAAAATCGCTTCCGGGTTTCGGACAACGTGATCGGATATCGTTATCACTATTTTGGCGACCACATGGTTATGACGTGATCTACGCGATGCACCAATCAGTGGTCTCCGAATCGCTGTACGGAGACGCTCTATTAGTCTGTACGTCGGCAGCGTGTATGCAAATGAGCCTTACGCACTATTGCCACTGTATTTCCGGGTTTTCACAACACACGATGCTATCCGTTGTACAAAGTCTATGGACAATTGTTTGTTGTGGCGTTGCGCTGTAGTAGTGAACGAATCAAATCCAAGTAGTATGTAGTAGCTGCTTGATCATCGAGCGACCTGTTCATTCTCTTGATGCGTTAACTGCAAAACTCACAAAAGAGAGTAGGAACCAAGTAAGCAAATTAAAATTGTGAAAATATGAAGATAAATTGTGTATAACAGGACTATCAAACAAAAGATTTTGTGTTTTCTAGTCAATTTGGTAATTTCGTCGATGCATCGAATTCATCAAAACGAAATCGGAGTTCGACTTTTTCGATCGAACACCGGCTTAATAATCGATTCGACTCAGGCTTAGTGATAATGTTGATTATGAAAATAAGATGATCAGTAATGATGATGTGAGTACAATGGTGATGCTACTGTTCTGCTGCTGATGAACACTGTGGTGCTGATGAGGATGATGACCTTCTCCTGTTGTCATGGTGATGCTGATGCTTGTACCCCGCCCCAGGTCATACTGTGTGAAGCACCGACCAGTACAGAAGGTGCTTCCGTCAGCCTGCTCCCCGAGCCACGGGACCTGTCCTATCTGCATGGAGGGTGTGTCCACCAGCCCAGGCCACACTGTGCTCAAGACTCCTTGCTGCAAGGGCACCTGGCTCCATAGGGAATGTGTGCAGGTGAGGTCAGAATTATTGTAATTCATCACTTGCGATTGATACCAATTGTAACTCAGTACATTATAGACGGGGGATTGGATTTATAAGATTTATAAGACGGGAGCCCCGGGGACTGTTGGTTGTCAAGAAACGGCATCCCACATTTAGTTTGTTCCTTCTTAGCTAAGTATGCCGATAGGGATGGCACCCCTCCTATCTGTATTGAACAGGGTATGTAGGCTATCTGCCCATTCTAAGCAGTTTTCACCATGTTTGGTTTTCCGATGACATTTCATTCTGGATGCTTATTGGATCTGCATGAGTTTCGAGGCTCTGCATATGCGAAACTTAACCAACATCTGACCATGTCAGCCCAGGTGGCAAAGACTTGTCAAGCTGCCATGGGAGCGATCCACAAGATTGGCAAGATACGCGACCACCTGGACCAGACTACAGCAGAAAATGCTCATCCACGCATACATCACATTCCAGCTTAATACATGTAATGCACTTTTGGGGGTCTTCAACATACTCAAGTTAACAAACTCCAACACATACAGAACATATCCGCCAGTATTGTCACCAGATCTCGCAAACAAGAGCACATCAAACCCATCCTCTATCGTCTTCACTGGCTTCCAATTCACCACCGGATTCAAGATTCTGCTCCTGATATACAAATCCCTCAACGACACATCTCCTCTCTACATATCCGATCTCATCAAGGAATACATCCCAACACGTAACCTTCGCTCCAATAATCAGAAACTTCTCCAGATATCCAGGACCAACACTAACTTCTATGGGGAACGTGCCTTTGGTATTATAGTGGCTAGACTATGGAACTCTATCCCCCTCCACATAAGCAATGCCCCATCTATCGACAGCTTCAAACGCACTCTCAAAACATTCATGCTCTCCCATTAAGTAACCAATATGGTTTTAAGAACTCTTTTGTCTATTTATGTTTTTTATATTTATGTTGATTATAACTATATGAAGTTAAATGTGTTCATTATGAAATTCATAACATTTAAAATGATTGTAAAGTGAATAGAGATTGTTAATATTATGCGCAATATATATGTTTGGTTATTTTTATTATTCTTGAGGCTCTTTGATTGGAATTATCTCTCTCTCTCTCTCCATTTTCTTTACCCCCTACCCCCCCCCCCCTCTCTCTCTCTCTCTCTCTTTCTCTCCCTCTCTCTCTCTCTCTCTCTCTTTCTCTCCCTCTCTCTCTCTCTCTCTCTCTCTTTCTCTCCCTCTCTTTCTCTCCCTCTCTCTCTCTCTCTCTCTCTCTCTTTCTCTCCCTCTCTCTGTCTATTTCTTTGGATGTCCATGCCTGGCTGTTGATCAGATGCAAGCTCTGAGTGCAGGCTACTTCTTCCGCTGTGCCATCTGCAACAATGAGAGTGACTTCCAGGATGAGATGAAGAAGTTTGGAATCTACATCCCAGAAAAGTGAGTCTCATGTTTGTCTCATTTCTAGATGATTAGGGATGAAGATTCAGTATCCTGTGTCATTACACCATGGTATGTATAGTTAGTGTTTTCATTTCAAGCAGGTCTTTTCAATGTGGCATGTATCAAAGTAAAGCCCCCGTTCCATTATGCCACTCTCGCCAAGATTTGGCAATTTTCTCAGATCGGGAAGGATCGGGTGAAAGATGATCCGATCTGGACACACTACGATGTTAGAACGCTGTACGAACGCTGTATTTACGACCAACACATACTTGATATGCTCTTGCTATGATATCCGGGAATGAAGCATTACGACGTCGGACGCTGGAGTTACGCTTTAGAACGATATAACTATGCTGTATGTGTGGTGTTGCCGATGTTATATGATCTATCCACACTGTATCTGAACGATCTGTACGATGTGGTCACACTGTTTCCTGTTCTGAGAGTTGAAAAGTGCCTGATGTGTCTATTAATACCCCGATTACATTGCCGATCCTGAGTTATTAGCAGAAATGATGGAACTACAAGATATTCCTCTACTCACAGGACATCTCCTGCAGCAAGTCAATATCAATAATCAAAGACGTGCTTTGCTCCTGGCTATTCTGAGAAGAAGGAAAAATAGAAGGAGGAGACGTCCACAATCTTAGGTCAGGTCATGGCTCACAGAAGAATGTTGATTGCAGTATGGCCACTACAACAGGCTGATCTTTATTTTGTCTGCCTCGTCTCTTGCAGCACCCCCTTGCAGCACTCCCCAGATATCTCTGCTAGCCTGCTTGTAGATATCGTGAGGCAGTTCTTCCAGCATCTCATACACATACTGGGAGAAGTTGTACTTCGCTCGGTTCCGATCTTGCAGATTCTGTTGCTGTTGTAGGAGTTTCTGTGTGAGTTGAAGTATGCGATCCTGTTGTCATCAGGTTTGCCAGCAACTTGTCCTCCTCACACTGCCTGGCTTGTGCTGACTTGTTACCTTTTGAGCTGATTCTGGAAGCGGTAGTTGTGCTGGTGGTGCTGTTTCGCTTGTCACTGCTCACATGAGTCTGGATCTGATCTTTCCTGGAATTAGCGTTTTCCATCGGGGCCTCGAGCCAACTCTGTGCGACCTCTGGATGTCCTCTAGCTTCAGGTTGACTTTCAGGTGATCGCTGGCTACTTTCATCGCAATGAGGTTGGTGTTTTCTCCCAGTCTTTCGGTACACCCAAATAGTCTCACACAATTTCTTCAGGAGTATTGTCCTTGGGTGTTAACCCTATATAGCCCGGGCTATTTTGAAATCGCATAGCCCGGGGGGGGGGGGCAAAAACAGCCCCCCCCTAAGATCTCGACCGTTGATCACGCGATCGCGACGAAAATTGGCACGTACGTCACCGATGACGTAATCTCCACAATTCAATTGTAAATTGCACCAAAATTATTCAAATTTATTTTTAATTAATTAATTATGCTAATTAATGCATAAAAATCATAATTTGGCTGTTAATCTTTAAATATAGCCCCCAAACTGCTAGATTTCACTCCAGTCAGTCTTCTTATGATTATTATCAAATAAGGATTTAAAAAAATGGCAATATCAAATTTTTTCTTATGTATTTTATTGTTTTTTGAATTCCTTATGTATTTCTTTGTTTTTTCGACTTTATGTTTTTCATTGTTTTTTCCATGGAAATCGTTGGCAACACTATTTCAGTCATAAATAACATGAAATCTATTGTTTTTCATCAGTAAAAATAAAAATAATGATACATTTATGAATTTTGGCTAGATACAGAATTTGCATTGGATTTGTACATGAAATCACGTTTTGGAGCAATTTTGGGTCTGACGTGCACGTACAAAATGTTACGTAACTTCGGAACCGCATACCCCCGCGTCGCAAATTTGGTCTTAAAAGTTGCGTGAGACTTGGAGGAAAAAAGTCATGAAATGTCGCGGCGCGATCTTTTCGCGTTACAAATTTATTGCGAAAAATGTCGAGGGGGGGGCTGTTTTTGCCCCCCCCCGGGCTAGATAGGGTTAAGGTTGTTGTCATTGGCGTGAATACTGTTGTTATGGGAGATCACCTGTTTCTTCAGGGTGGCGATCTCTCTCTCCTTGTCTTTGTTGCTGTTTTCTAGTTCCAATATGAGACCATTTTGTTTCTCAATGGTCTCATCCATTGCGCTGCTTCTTTTGGTGATAGATTCTTCCACCAATGAAAGAAAACTCTGGTTCTGAAGTAAGTCCATGGTTACCTCTTGAACAAGGGCATGGTCGATATGGTCCGGTGACTGAGATCATGAAAGTGATTATGATTGTGATCTCGTCTTAGCGGATTCAGGTCCCTTCGGCATAATGAATGTTCAGATATTGCACGTCCCGGCGTAATATTTACAACGAAGTAGATGCTTGTTCTCGTAGCATCGCGTGGAGAAAGTATAGGTCCAGGTAAAGTACCAGAGATCGCTGACTTCGCGCGGTAGAAATTAACGTCCGCGTAGGTTGGCTGCGAGTAGCAAGGGCGACGCGAGAAGGAAAATTCCACGATAATGTATTTCCAAGAGTAAATCCACGAGAGTAAGAATCCACGTGGTGAGAATTGCGTGGTGACTCTACTCCTTTTAGTGGCTCGTAGAACGTAGTGTTGGCTCGACGGAGTTCCAGGAGAGAGTGATTCTAACCGGCCGAGAAAAGTTAGAGGAAAAATCTAGCCGACTCGGCAGCATGGCGAGTAATGTTGGTGATTGGCCGAGCCAAGTCACGGGGTGACATAACTTCCTCTGATTGGCGACCGATACTAGTGGAATGCGCATCGGCACATGTTTATTGCATGCAAGTCATGTGCAAAATATGTAAGTCGCGGGAGAAGAATGTTGCGCGCGGAAATAGCAAACAGCTGCCCTAATACATGCGGGCAGTTCTCTGTATAATCGCTACAAATGTTACCAGTCCAAACTTGTCTAGTTATGTTCCAGGGCCCCAGCCAACCATCACAACTTCTTTGGGGTCCAAATCCTGACAATTGTTTGTATCGTTTGTGTCATTTTACTCTGTATGTACTTCTGTTGAAAGGTTGAATAAATCAAATTGAACTATAACGGTGTGGTTTGTCTGCCTGCAGGGATGCGGACTGGGAGCGAGATACAAATGCGTACCAGGAGCTGTATGAGAGACACAACCAGTGCGACGTGGATTCCTGCAGGTGCCCTAAAGGCCGCAAGTACTGCACCCAGTCAGGGTAAGAGATGAAAGAAGAGTTTTCATTGCCCTCAATCCCGCCCTAAAGCAGGGGATCCCTCATTCTCTGCAACAGTCACAAAGACAATTTTATCAAACTTCCCACTTCTATTGAATGATTCAAGAAGTTACTAAATACATGTCTCTTCCTGAAGTAAAGGTCCGTTTTATCTGACCCGTCAGGAAGTGTTATTGTCATAATTCAAGTTGAAAGCGATTGAACGTAGCTATACTTCATTTACTACAGGTAATTGGAATGGATCATTACCACATTTGTGTGTTAATGTCAGATTGTAAGCGCTATGCTGTAGTTGTACTATGATATGATATGATATCTCAAAATGCAGATTATCATGTCAACATGTGCTGGCAAACTTTTACTTATTGCTCATAACCAATTTGACAGAAGAAATTTTAACATTACAATTGTGTTCATACACTTGCAAAGAGACTTACCTAGTCATGGTTTGTATGTTTGGTGTGATGGTGGTGATGATAATGATAATAGTGTGGTTGCTATCAAAACTGTTCTTGCTGTTGTTGTGGCATTAACCATTTCACTAAGGAAGAATATAATCCCATATTTCAAGGCTTTATACTTGTTGAAAGTATAATGCATATATCCTTTTGTGATAGTAACGGTTAAACAAATTGTTGCTTACATGTACATCTCATGGTTGCTCTCTATTACCTAATGTTGAAATTACTTATTGATTCTCTCCCACATTGCCTTCCACCCACTCTTAACTATTGTCCCTGGTATCCTTGCGTACCTGGTTGGTGTTTACAGACAGTGGGCTGTGGTACTGTGTGACCTGTGTGGGTCAGCTGGTTGCCATGTGGCCTGTGGTGGGCTGGTCAACACCCTGGATGACTGGGCCTGCAAGGACTGCACCTCCACCTTCACCAGAGGTACAGTAGACTCCAGGGAAAACACCTGTCAAGCCTCATGTCATGAAACAAACACCCTTACATCATCCATTCTCTGTGTCTCTGTTTCTCCCTTTCCTGTTTATTTCATTCCTTTTCTCTGTTATTAGTTCAGTTTAGTTCATTTTCCATTAAAACAACATGACATACATATACAAAGAAATAAATATAGAATCATATGTAAACTATGTTTTGCATTATACCCAGTGAGGAAAAATAATTGTTTACAAGGGCTCTTTTGTAATTCATGGGGGCTTTTTTTGCATTACGGGGGAAAAATATTCTGCCACACATTAAAATGAAGTCTACATTTTGGATATTATTATCAGTAGGACTAGGGTCATTAGAAAACTAGTATGGCATATATCCATCAATCGTTTTGAATGAAAGACAGGTGAGTATTATGGTACAAATCAGTTTACTGCACATAGATTGTCCCTTCCAACCAAATGAAGCTAACTCTTTCTCCCTCCCTTTCTCTGTTTTTGCCCATCCTTATTTCTCTGTCTCTGTCTCCCTGTCTCTCTTTCTCTCTCTGTCTCTTACACTATGTATGTGTTCTGCTTTCTCTCCTTCTCTTCAATCACCCTCGTTCACCTTATGTGCCACAGGCTTCAATGAGCAGTCGGAGGCAACTCAACGCCGGGTCGGGAAGAAGCCAACATCAGCCGTGTCTTCAGGCTGGAAGAGGAGCAGCAACAAGGGAGGGACCCGAGCCTGCTCAGCCATCAGGTCACAAGGCAAGCATCCCCGCCCACCTCCAACCACTCCACGCCATATCAAGAAGAAGAGGAAGCCCGTTTCTTCCCCGGTCTGTCCCCCGCTATCCCCCATCAACACCTCCCTGTCAGCAGCAAGTGAAACCACAAGGTCAACACCCAGATTCAGCATGAGCTTCCCTGAGTTGTCCTTGTCCCCGACACACAATGGAGATGATGTACGGCCAGGCAGCTCTAGGGGGTCCTTCAGTGGGAGTAGTCGTAGAGAGTCGCTTCCGCAGCTTGATTGCTATGTGGCGCTAGAAATGCCTAAAATTCCTTGCCATGACCTCAACATGCCATCCCTGTCCCCAGCTCCCGGGTCAGGCAGGAAGCGGAAGAGCAGCAGCAAGCTGAGGTGCAAGAAGTCTCGAAAACTGGACATGGATCAATGCGACCAGGAGGACCATGTGACAACGGCGCTGTACAGAATGAGCCGGCAAGATCAGAAGACATTGTCAGTAGGAGATGGAGCAGAATACTGTCTGGGTGAGGCAGAGAATGGTGATGGGTCGCCAAGTAAGCAAGGTTGGGGAAGCAGGCTGCTGGAATCATTTGGCTCGCTCCTACCATGGAGAAGACCCAGATCAGCAGAGAGTGGCTCTAGCTCCAGGGAGAAATCCTCAGCCAATGTCTGTGACGGATCCATCAGCCATGATGCACAGCCTGGGGATGGAGCCAGGAGCATGGCCGACACATATCTACCATCATGCTCAAACCCCAAATACACCTCTTCTCCCGCACAGCCACAAGAGCAACATCTGTCTGTCTCCCCAGTTCCACTGTCTGAAGAAGTGAAGCTGAGGATCCTGTCAGTGACCCCAGAGAAAGTTCCAAGCAAGACACGGAATCTTCTTCATGACCTCACCTCTTGGAAGGATGATTGCACATGGAAGGAGGCCAAGCAGGAGCTGGCTCACCTGTTCCAGGTCGATGGCAGAGCAACCAGGAGTGCCATCAAGAAACGCCATCCAGAGATCTTGACTCCCAACCGTCCATCCATCAACCCCAGCAAAGCTAAGGTTTGCCATCCTTTATTTGATCATGATAACGAGCAGGCAAAGACATACAGAGAACATGGCTCTAGGAATGGTGAAGTAAGAAGTCCCCGTCAGGGTTATGAACATTATGTCAAGCATGGACATTCCTCTGCCCCAAAATTAGCAAGTAAAACTCATGAACAGCTAAATTGTGGTGGATCGGGGGAGGTTCAAGAACCTGTGCAACTTTCAGCAGAGCAGAAAGCTGCCATATGTCCGTTCCAATCAGGAAAGCGCTTTTGGGGAATGAAGAATGAATTGAAGGCCATC
This sequence comes from Arbacia lixula, assembly GCA_963669155.1. Lineage (NCBI taxonomy): Eukaryota > Metazoa > Echinodermata > Echinoidea > Arbacioida > Arbaciidae > Arbacia > Arbacia lixula. Next base: position 39,530,483 of record OZ022577.1, on the reverse strand, counting down.
ACCTCCTGGAAAGATGATAAGACTTGGAAGGAGGCTAAAGGAGAGTTGGCCTCCTTGTTTGAATCAGACGAAAGAATTACCAGGACGGCCCTCAGAACTGTGGCATCAGGACAGAAGCAAAATGACCCCAGCACTGGTCAAAAGAACTGCACAGCAAAGCAGCACTCAACTCTACACATGAAGCGGCAGAATCTGAAAATTACTGAAACTGACAGAAGAAGGAGCAAAGGGGGGCTTAAAATGCCCCTGAAAAGGAAGCATACAGCTTTGAATTCCTTGAAAAAAAGGACTTTGATTTCTCCACCATCACATCAGAAGTACAAAAAGCAGCATGGAGAGGAGTTGTCACTGAAGGAAGAGTCTGGACTCAAGGCTCCACCTCCTGCACCATCCCTGCAGAAAGCACACATCTCCAGCACTGAGAGCAAAGCCTGCCAAGATGATCACAATGCAGCATTCACTACACAAATTGCTGAGTCTTCATCTGAAGGCACCATAGTGGGTGCTTACAAGACACAGCCAGAAGATTTACCTCCTGAAACTCCTGTTGCACTTGAAATAGCAGAAGGAAAGAAGAGCAACTGCAAAAAAACAAACAAGGGTATGAAGTACAAGACTAATGTGGAGAAACTGACTTCTTGGAAAGCTGATGAAACTTGGAAGGGGCTTCAAGAAGATTTAGCTTTACTTCTCCAGGTTGAAGGAAGAACGGTCAGAAGTGCTTTGGAGAGAAGTGATGATGGTAGCCCAAGTGTCTCCTCTCCACAGTTTATTACACCATCTAAAGTGACACGCGATGCCTCAAGAGGCTTTGACAGTGCAGGAAAGAAGCTGATAAGGAGTGCTGTACGGGTTCCTACTGGCTGTAAAAGTGCACATGAGAAAGTGACAAGGAGTGCCACAAAGGCACAAAGAAATAGCATGACATCTTCAAAAAAATTGTCACCACGAAAGAGGCTGAATTGTTCTGCCGTGCCTTCCCTGCTGACTGCAGGGGAACCAAACTTTGGTTCGCCTTTAGCCGGCAAGGAAGGCGTGGCAGAACAATTCAGCCTCTTTCATGGTGATGATTCTCCGAAGAGATTGGATTGGTCTGGTGTGACAGACAGGTCCTCCACCTCTAAGAAGCAGGAGGTGGGGCGTTCAACATCAGGTCAAACAGGAAGTAGGAGAAAAATAGAATTGGCTGATGACAGATGCGAAGCAATCTGTTTGAAACGTGCTGCAATGAGGAAACGTAGAAGATACAAAGGACAGCGCATGAGGAAGAGGTACAAGAAATCTGTGTCATCAGCACTGTCCCATAAGCAGACTTGTGACTACTCTATGGCTACATCTGTATCACAGGAGAGTAATATTACTGATGCGCTTACATCCAATGTGGAAACAAAATTCGATAGCCAGGTAGACTGCACCTCAACCACACAGCGAGATGGAGACATTTCAGCACATGACAGTTGTATGGAAGACGTACAAGCCAATCTAGCTATAACGGATCGTACAAATAAGAAGACAGAAGCAGATGCAAGTAGAGTTCAGACTTCATCCAAACTGACAAGTCCATCTGTGCAGCGCTCTAAGCCTCGGGTAAGAAGCACGCAGGCGACTCTCCTACAAGTGTGGAGAAGCACTGGGTCATGGAGGGAAGGTTCCAGGACTGCAGGGAGGCTGACAGCAAGACAGCTTTCCAGAGAGATGAAGAAGACTGGGCATAGAATAAGGACCTCTGGTCAGTCTGCTGCTACTGACCAAAGCAAACCAGGAGACAAATGGAAAAGGAAGTACCACCGTTCTCAGTCAAAGAACCCCAGATCATACCAAATACAAAGGCTGCCAAAACAGCAAAGGCCTCGAGGACTCCAGACTTCAGAAGAGTTAGACACGAGTGGATCTTTATCTCAACCTGAAGAGAATCAATCATCGAAGGCAAGCAAAAAGAACCATGATGTCTGTCCAAGTATTGAGAACGATACAGGTCTTGGATCTCCCCTTCAGCCCTCTAGTTCCACAACTTCTCAGAGTAGCGCAAACACTAGTATTGATTCCAAATCAACTTCTGTGAGGAAAAGAAGAGTGATAAGAAGAGGAAAGCATAAAAGAAAGAGATCTGCCGGAGGAAGTGTGGACTTAACGGGAAGAGCGCCAGATGGAACCTTTCAGCAAGGGAATAGGTATTGGGTTTTAAGGTTGAAATCACTGGTGCCTAAGCCTGGATGCAATGGAGTGTCCAAGCCACATGAAGGTGGAACTGAGCCATGCTCCCAAGTCCATGAAGATCCCACTGACGTCTTAAACAATTCATGCAGGCCACAAGCAACTGAAAAGGAGGAATTCAACAAGGATTTGTCTCCCGCTGGAAAGACTACTTGCCCTAGAGCTGTACCTTCTCCCAAGAAAAGATCCGGACAGGTCTCTATTGAGGGGAAGTCCACCCAGACAGAGGCTAAGTTGATGGAAGCTGTGGAAAGCAAAGAGACTCATGTGTACATGGCCCCCACATCAGACCACCCAGCTGTAGACTGTGTGGTGGTACCAGGACAAGAGCTCACAAGACACGTAGGGGCTCAGACAAGCCATAGCACTCAGTCACAGGAACAAGAGAGCATAGAGAATAGTCAGCATCCTGACTTCCTACAGCAGGGTTTGAGGACCAATTCTGACCTTGCCATACAAACAGACAGGGCTTTCACTGAGATTGAGGGCCACCTTTCATGCAGTGAAGCCTTGATCAGCGAAGAATTTGATAAGAATAATGGAACTGCTGTCGGAATGGCCATGGATGAGAGCAAGGAAGAGATTGGTGTACAGACCTACTACCATGGTAAGCCAATCGTAGCAGAGCAGAATGGACTCTCTGTGGCTGCTGAACAGCACAGCCATGGAGCAGCTGTGCTCAAAGGCAAGTCTCTGCACAAGATAGACATTCAACATGCCAATACAGGACAGAAACACAAGCAGCAGGCATGGTTCCGCATTAAGCCCAAGAAATGAAGAAATGAAATGTCCATTCAATTGCACTCCTTTTCTCAAGCTGTTTACTTGGCTTGAGTAGCACTAGTAGCAGTTGGGTAGTTCCAGAACTCCTTTTGAATAATATTTCCATTTTCTACACGTCTTTATGTACTTTATACATGAATGGCGACTTCTTCACACATATCAGGTAACAATGTTCTCAAGTTCACACAAGTTTACACATAGATAGGAGTAATGTATCATATTGGATTGATATTTGGGGAATATGAAAAAGGTTTTATTGCAAAAAATCCTTCATTGTTCTTCTCTTTCTTTTCCTTCTCTGTGACTGCAGTAAGATGAAATATCACTACTGCACTTGTTACGTCTTCACTCTGTGAGATGAAGTTCAATATGAGGAGGGAATGAAGATCGCATTGTGTAAATATGTCCATTCTGTACTTGCATGTTACTTGCAGGACATGATGGTGGTTGATGTATATATAATAAAGCATAAGCCTAGATATTGCACTGCACAGTGTACGTTGTTATATGTAAGGTATAGAAGTGGTAAGCCTGAAATCTGCCTTAAGTTTTCTCTATTTTTCAATAAAATTCACATCTAGTCATGTCAGAGAATCACTTTTAAATGAAATAGTACCGGTGTAATCAAAACATAAAAAAATGATTACAGACCGTAATCATCAAAGAACGGTAGATATGTATTTGAAAATCTACCAACAATCTCCCCCAATTTCAGGTGAAGTGAAAAATTCCTTTGTAGTACTACCCCTTACCTTAAGTGCACACTATCAGGTTCAATCTTCAGGAGTTGTGAGTGAATGTCTAATGGGAAAGTCTAGTGAGTGTGAGTTGCATATCTTTTTATTGTGAAATCTCCTTCATGTTGATGAGTACTTACATTTACCATCTCGTAACCATTAGTAAAGTATTATATAGTCATTTTTATTTTAGAGTAAGGACATTGTGATGCATTCACATGAGCTCAATAGTGATGCCCTGTATTAAAAGCTCAATGTCTTGTTTATTGCAGTTCAGAAACAGTGCAGTTGTAAAAGAAAAGGACGAATGAATATTGATCTAAAGCTAAATTTGGGTAGCTGTATATTGCAAAACGGTGTACATATGTACCAAATTTTATACTTTTCTTTCTCTCAATCGATGTGTGTAGAAAGAAATAAACCCCATTTATTGTAGCACACTGAGGTGGGTGTATTTGATTGGTGATAGGTCAGTATTACCTCAGGAACTAATGGATCTGCATATTCACTGGTCTGTCCTCTTTACTTTGATAAGACAATCCCATCAAAAGGATTTTAATAGAACTCACTGCCCTTAATGTACTATAGTGTATATTTTCACTTTGTATATTTGTCAAATTTGTTGAGGGAGATCTGACATTTAATTTCAACATTTGCTTTAGGTTTACTTTGTCAAAGATATATAGTTAGATTTATAATCAGGCTGTAGGTTAGGATTAGTGTTTGGTAGAGGAGTTGGTCCAGGGTTAAAGATAAGGAATTGGACTCGTGTAAAAAATGTACTTCAGAGCCAGTGTATCTAGAGCCTGTGTTGTACAACCTTGTTGCAGCCTTATTGGAGAGATTTTGTAAGATCATGTACAATTTCGAAGATCTTTTCAATATATTTATCGTAGTCTTTGGTTGTTTACTGCGCATTTCAAATTCATTTTCACAATTCATATATTCTAATCTTTAGTACCTTAACTTGACCCCCAAGTATATGCTTGATTAAAAAAAAAGTATTTTAGAAGTGACACATGCTATAGGACTAATTTACATTGTTTTATTTGCCTAACCTATATCCTTTTAAAAATACCATATATTATATTTTGTTTTGATGTTGTCTTAGTTGTCATGGGATACAAGACTTAGTCTTAATTGGTACATTCTTACTCATGTGACTGCCCTATACTTGTGTACATGTTACGTAAAAGGCAAAACAAACTTCACATGGGAGCTAAAGGTGATCAACAATTATATTTTACTGTTTATGCTTCAATTGGTTGACATTGAATAGTGCAGGATTGTTTTATTCCCATTTTCATAAATCGCAATATTTTAAGTGAATATTATTTTTATTGCATGTTTTCCTATTTATTTTGTCCTCGGTATTCACTTCAAGTTTAGATCATTCAATTAACACTTGTCACATATCTCATATACTGCATGTACTATATTTTTTATTTCTTGTAAATACTAGTCAAATTATATCTGGTGACATTTTGTTTGATGACAATGTTCCTGCATGCATATAATGGAAGGTACAAGACGTCCCATGGTACAGTTTGAGAGGTACCAGAGGTGATGTATTATGTACCCTCTCATGTCCCCCTTGTGATAGATGGTACAAACTCTTCTTTTGTGGAGTTTTAGGGGTTTATTTTTAATTTACAATACATGACTGCAATATTTTTACAGTTTATGTGGCATGTGTGTGTAGAGTTTATGCCATCAAATCGTGACACATTCCTTTTGTTAGACTTCTCAATCATCCACATTGAAGGACCTTTTTGCAGTACGTTTATACTTTCCCTTTTATAAACTTGCATCAGGCAGCATCTGAATTATGTGTGATTTATGTGTTTTTTCTCACAGTGGTAATTTTCAGGTATAAAGCCTGCTTTATAGAGGTATAGGGATCATAAACATGGTTTTGAATAGTAACGCTGCCCTCAGGTTACGCTGGGGTAAGAGGGAGACCACAAGGAAGCTAAGCATTGCTATAAATCTGTCCTACTCTGACAAAAGGAAGCAAGTGACAAATCATTCAAATCTGGATTATTGGTATAGATTGTACCCAGCATTCCCTACATATGGCCAAAATCTGGACAAGAAATACACTGTATTCATCTTGCTGCAAGATATTCAATCTAACATGATATAGTGTTGCACTGATGCCAATGCAGATGACAGACACATTTTGCTCATTTACAAGAGAAGTCTCTTTTGTTAGTTGCTTCCTTTTGTCAGAGTAGGGCAGAAATGCTGTGCAAGAGTTAGACTGGTGTAAGTATGTGAACAGTGACCTAGAAAGCCTACACTTGGTGCTGATTGCATCCGGCTGCAAACTTCACCTTTCCCATGCTTAACAAATTAAACAAATGAAAAAATGGCTTGCTTCTTCCCTTTGCCAGCTGGGTCAGAAGCAGTGTAGATATTGCCTCTCGTATAGAAGAGGTACTTACATCACCTACTATATATACATGTATTTAACTGAAGTTAAAATGTCGATTTTAAGGTGCACTGTACATTTACCTCATCATTTCTTGGTTACGTGTATGTTTTGCCTTGCCCAAGATTGTCTTCCCGTGGAAGATTTAAGCAAATAATAAAGTATGTTCTACATGTACTGATAATCATGCAAGTTTATAATCATGTAATGTAACAATTATTACTTATGAGAGCACTTCCTCAACATACACTCTGTACAATGTTTCATGTGTGAACATGATTTAAAAGATGCACACACGCATGGAGACTATTGGTGGTGTGATATGTAAAGATACATTTTTATGTTTGAATAAATGGCATACGTAGGGAAATCACCCCGTCTGCTTTTTATTTGAGCAGTTTGTACATGTGTTTTGAAATGGGAAATTACCTGCATTATTGACCTTTACAGGAAGTGTATCCCTTTTACAGGAAAAATCAAATTATGTGAACCACATGAACAAGATCAAGATTGGAAGGCCTGAAAGTTAACAGTGATGTAGAATTCAAATAATGCTTGAAAAAATAAGATGCAAAACATACTTATTTACTGTAATGTGCCTCTCACACTGTTTTTTTTTTTTCAAAGATAAATTCAAAGCTGGGAGCTCAAAATGCTCTCTCTCCTATTCACCCGTGTAATCATATTGCATTGCAGACAATTGAAACAATTTATCCGCGAACAGCTTTAATCTATTTCATTAGTTTGTGATGTTCAAAATCCTGTTGTCAAGGTCAAAAGTTTGCCTGTAGCACTGGACTATACTATTTCAAGCCTGTAAAAGGGATATTGCACCTTTAAGTAATACATGTACCAGACTACCACAGTACTGTAGGTCCCACAAAATATGAGATCAAATCCTGGGACTGGCAGACTTCAACTCTTGCTTACCCACAAAGATTACAAAGAAAAGATATTTGGTGAAAAGGTTTTCTGGGGTAATTTCAATTTACAAAGAAATTTTAGGCATACACCCAGTAGTAAGGATAGCGTGCTCCATCCTGTAAATGAACGAAAAACAAGTCAGACTTGTTTTTCGTTCATTTACAGGATGGAGCACGCTATCCTTACTACTGGGTGTATGCCTAAAATTTCTTTGTAAATTGAAAAGATATTTATCTCTCTGTCTGCACTTACTCTGCCTTTGTACTTGTATGTGTTTGTGCATATTTGCTGTGTGTGTGTGTGTGTGTGTGTGTGTGTGTGTGTGTGTGTGTGTGTGTTTATTTATGTATGTATGTATGTATGTATGTATGCATGTATGGGTGTGTGTAAGGGGATAGGGAGGGGAGTAATATCTATTGAAACAGTTACATAGTTTCCATTTAGATTTCAGTACAATACCCCTTTTTATGAAAGTTCATATCATTAAAGGTGATATTCATAGGAAATAAAATCAAATAAATATAGTTTATTTTATAATTGAATGAGTTATTAAAGCGATTTATGCAGCTAACATGCCATTAAAGTGTTCAGTTATGTGTTTAATGAAAGTCAAATTTCACTAAATTGACTCTCTTCCTGACCTGCGAAATCGCCTGAGGGAAAGTGGAGTTGTGTGTACGTCACAGCCGGGATATGTTTTACAATGACCATTGTGTATCACACCTGTTAATCCACTAGCAACTGCCATCACAGTTTCATTAACAATGCATGATGCTTCTGGCGGAAAAGAAGCTGCAGATTGGCATGTGTGATGCACAATAACGCCTCCCTTTTCTTACGTCAGACCTAAAGGCCGTTTCGGATGACAGTAGGTCAAATTTGTCCCCGAGAATACGGTGATTGTTTTCACCCTCATTTCGCTTTTTGGAAAGTGATATATTGTTTGAATGTCTCATTGTATGGCTTATAACCTTTCTGTAGGTGAATATCTTCATATTTTTGGATTTTCTATGAATATCACCTTTAACCCATTTAGTCCCAAAGGCAAGGAGCTAAGTTGCTTTAGATATGGGGCTTTCAGAGCTTGGTACACTGTACTTAAAAGCTTACCCCATTCAGTCCCAACATCAAGAAGCCAAGTTGCTTTTGATATGGGCCAGTCAGTGCTTTGTACTGACAGGGCTAACCTGCTCAGTCCCATGGGCAGGAAGCCAAGGTTATTTTTTTTGTTTATATGGAGTTGTCAGAGCTTGGTACGTAGTGGTTACCCTCCCATGACCAAAGAATACACAATGATACAGTCTCATAGTGGACTATTATTATGTAGACAAGGCATGCAAAGATTCAATCACAACCACAATGCATGAACTTTACAAAGAAAATCACCCAGCTGTAGCTGCATCTGCTGTTTGTTGCTCTGACAACCATGAGCAACAATTCATTTTTTTTCACCCTTTCTCTTTTCCTGTTGTATTTCTCTCTGTCTTTGTATCTCTCTCTCTCTCTCTCTCTCTCTCTCTCTCTCTTTTACACACACATACACACACAATGTTCACTGTCATTGTTCTCATCTAATTTCATCTCTAAAATAACAAAATAAAAATTTCGGTCTAGATTTGTCTTGGACCAGATGTGCTGTCCCCTCCATGTGCCACTATCCAATGTTACCATCAATCATACATGTACACACCAATCTTAACAGAGCTCAACACACCTCCTAAACATAATGCATTTCAATTGCACAACCAAATCCACAAACATAATGCACGATGTTGTTTGAATAGCTTAAACAAATACAATGCAATGTTTTTAAGATTTAATCATTTATGACCTTGATAAACCAAGCAAATATTTCAATTCATTGATGAGAATGTAAAACTAGAAAGAAGCAAGGTAAAATATCAGTTTAATTCAAGCAAATAGAAATTTGTTTCATGATCATTGAAAATGTCATGTCTTCTTACAGTTCCAAGACAATTGTACAGATAAAGAGCTTGCAGATACTAAAGTGAAGACATCTCTTTCTCATAGGACGGCAGTATCGATCTGCAGGCAGATACATGTACTACATAACATGTACAAGCTCCCCTCGTAATATTCAGAATTGTATTTTGGGGGTGAAAGTACCAGGTGTGTCATAAAGAGTCACAATTCACATACATGGTCATTGACAAGTCAGGATACAATGCTGGCTGCAAAATGGACATAAAAACTTAATATTCTTGCAACTTGTGACCAGCAGAAGACAGGTTTCAATTTAAAGAAAAAAACATGTAAGCTACATGTACAAGAAATTGTACTCCAGTACTACTACTTGAGAATTATGAGAGTCCCATGTATATTTTTGAAATATAATTTTAAAATTTTGCTACCTTCAATATGAATTTCTTGATTCTCAGGCAGGGCAAATGAAGGCATTTTTTTGGCAACATTTTAAACTACAGTTTGAGATTATTTTCATATGTGGTGTCATCACATCTTGTCATAATGCTTTGAGAAGATTGAAGGGTTGCTAAACCTGTCCTTGGACAGACCATTATTGATGATGATGATAATGATAATGATAATGATGATGATGATGATGACAATGATGACGATGATGATGATGATAATGATGAGGAGGATGTCGATGATGGTAATGATGATGATGGTAATGATGGTGATGATGATGATAATGGTGATGATGATGATGATGATGATGATAATGATGAGGAGGAGGATGACGATGACAACGATGATGATGATGATGATGATGCATATCATATGTCAGTCTATTCTTGAGATTCTTAAGAAATACAGGCAGAATTAATGAAATCTCGATAATAAACATAACAATATCAGACTGAGTACACACTATACACTCTAGAATACATTCTGCACAAGAAGTGAAATAAGTTAACTACATGTAACATAAAGCAGCTGATTGATAAGCATATTGCAACTATGACACTACCATAGAATTATAACACATAGAACAAACATAATTTAAATCAATTCTATTTCCGACCATACTTTTCTCCCATTCAGCATGAACTAAGCAAAAAGAATTTTGAATTCCTCTCATGGGCAAGAATGGCAAACAAAATGACAATAGAAACTAAATTTGAAGTCATATAATCAAAGTATTTGTCACTAGCATGGGTAAAGAAACAGCTAAACAGCACTTTAAGTTGGAATACAATTCAGCCCAGAACAATGCTTTCTCAGATCTACAAAAGACAGAGTAATTTCAATTGTAAAAAATGTTAACATATACTGTGAGTGCGAGAGCATGTGCTTTACAATAAACATTGCTGACATTACAAGTAAAGTATCTTACTTTTCTTTATATATGTACTCTAAATACAATGGAAGCTTGCTGGGAAGTACAAATTTGGAGGAATGAAAAGCTAAAGTGCAAAAGTCAACCATGAAAATTGGTCTACCATGTAATATTTGATCAATGGTATTTAAAAATATGAAAAGTGCAATTTTCTAGCAGCACTTCATCTCGATTATACTCATTTAAACAAGTGTTTATTGTTGCACCTAGGCAGAAAAGCTGTACAAGCCAAGAACACTGTATGGCTGACTAACAAAATGTGATACTGGTTGAGTGAAATCTACAAATAACTTTGGTGACAGCTGATTCATACTACTCAGAAAACTATGCTACACACTCATTTCAAGTTTTCAAGTCACACACAATCTAATTTCAACCGTAATGAATACTTATTTGCCATTGGAAATCAGTAATTTCTAAGACCCATACAGATGACATTCCCATGCAAAATATCGCCCTTGGGTAAGTACTACATTCATGAAGTGTTAAAATACAAGACTGTTGTCCGCTCTGCATCAATGCATTAATGTTGTATAGAATAGTTCCCATACAGTGCTGAATACATGTACCATTCACCATTTCTTGTGAAGCTTGTGATCTTGTGATCTGCACTGCAAAGATCTTTTGAGAAGCATTTGTGCATAATAATGCTCAGTTGGACTTCACCCATCTATTTACCTTGAGTATACAATGGTTGCTATCATTGTAATGACATGATGATAATTGGTATTCATGCAGTATAACACATACTGTACCACCATCCATTTACTATGAACATGCATGTTAACAGTCCTACGATACCAAGTGCCTAAGGCCTACCCCAGTCCCATCACTTCACCAGAGGGGGTAAGCTGTAGACTGGATCTCCAACAAGTCTTGCTTTATGATTCCTCTTCCTGTCTTCCTTGCCATGCTTCTGTCTTCCCTCCCTCAATCTCCGTTCCTCCTTGATTGAGCGGCGCAACGCATCTGCCTCTATCCCCTCAGGTCTGTGTTTGTGCATCTTGTGGCTGTTTGGTACTTGCGTCCTTCTCGCACTCAGCTCAGCATTGTGCGCGTTCTGAGTGTGATAGCCTACTGGTGAGTCCATCTGTAGTTCTCTCTGTCCATGCCTGTGTCTTGAGTCTTTGTGCTGCTCCTCTACCTGAGGCACCACACCTCTACCCAGCTGCAGGCCATGCTTGGAGTCTCTGATGGTCGTCTGCTGAATGGTCATCTGCTGAATGGTTGTCTGCTGAAAGGCTTGGCTCTGGAACCCATACTGCTCTACCTGCATGGCCGGGCCTTTCCGGTGACCTCCGTGTACCTTATGAGACTGCAAGCTGCCCTCTCGCTGCTGCTGGTTCTGTTGTTGATTCCAATCCTCAAAGTCTTGGTGCTTAGTGGTGGGCGGGGTCTGCTCATGCTGCCTCTGCCCCTGGTGCTGGGAGTGGTGTCTGTGCTGATGGTGGTGGTGGTGGTGGTGGTGGTGGTGATGCTTGTGGTCACTCTTTCCTTCAGGTTTCGCTTCTTTAACAGAGTTTTGTCTCACATGATGGGTGATGTCTTCTCTTCTTTCTCTCTCATGCTGCTTCTGCTTCTGCTGTGGCTGTTTCTGTTTCTGATGATGATGATTGTGATAATTTTGCTGTTGTTGTTGTTGTTGATGGTTGTGGTGGTGGTGGTTTGTCTTGGTGGCATGGACATTCACCCCAGGAGGCAAAAGCTGGTCTGTATTGCTATCACGTGTATCTCTGGCCTTGGGCTGTGTGAAGACCGCTTCCTTGTCTCTCTGTAGCATGGGTATGAAGATAGAAATGGACAGAATAATAGTAGTTTGTACTTCATGACAATATGCTTTACAGGCAATATCATCACTGAATCATTAGAGACATGTTTTACTAATTACCATGTGTTTTGTTGCTTAATCCTTTCCTTTGTCTTGAAATCAATCCATCCAAGATAGACAGCATGAAGGTGCTGCAACTTCTTTTCTTCTTGTGCAACAATCCAGGAGAAAAAAAAATATTCAATATGACGTGCAAATCAATTCCAATCAAACAAATACATTGTGCTCAAATATTAAAGACTTCAACATTTCAGTATGGGAAACTTAATTTTGAGATCCCCAAACCCGTACTTCCCATACCGAACTCCCATTCTGTAGCAAGCATTTTAATAAATTATATTTATGATACAAATGGATCTTTTTTGATGAACTCCTCAGAGAAAGATATATGCCTAATAATGAGACATTGGCCATTCATAGTGCTGATTGGTTTAGGAAGGCAACAGTCCGCTTACCCTGAGTGAGCGTCGGATGTCTTCCTGTGTGCAGGAGGCTCCCCTAGAGATGATCTTGGACTCCACTGATGAATGACTGGTCTGCAGCTTGCTCTTCTCTGGAGGAAGAAGATTCATTCACGTTTCAGAATATGAATTACACTAAAACCAATACACCACAGCAGGCATTATTCAATACATTAAATTAGTGTACAAACCCAATAAATAATCTTATTTTCCTCAAACTTTCGCAAAACCACATCTCTTTTCATATTTGCTATCTTTCTTTGCTTTCATAAAATTCAACCAATAACTTTGCATTCCTTTAAAGATTGTCCGTCCCTTTTGCAAGCTTAAAATTTGAAATCGTCTATCACAATCGTAAATTGAAGAAAGTGTGATTCAAGACCATTTCTAAGAATATAGCATGTTGAAGCTTTCTGTATATGTAAAAATTTCAGCCGTTAAATTTCAAACCGACTTTTTCGTACTACGAAAAAAGTATTAGTATTTGTTACAGTATCTACATGTATGTGGTTATTATGCATGTGTGAAATCCTAATTTTATGAGTAATTACCAAACTTTGGAGATGATTCCTTCTATAGAACAATTTTTTTCATAATGCGTTTTATAATTAATCAATAAAGCAGATATTTCAACACAGACTGCTAAGAGCCTGAGGTAAAGACTATTAATCAGACGTTGTTTACGTGCATTATTTGAATTTTACACACGTATCAGTTTCAAATTGTGAATATAGAGCTTGCTAACACTTCTCTATATGTTTTGCCAATGTTTCGATGGTTTTGTGGTGATCTGAAAAAGGGACGGCTGTCTTTAAACGGATTCAGTTCAATCAAACTGGGAATCAATGTAAAGATGCAATTTAAAGTATTTTCCACTGATCATCATGATAAGAGTTGATGTAATATAAATATCCCCCTAGTAAGTTCAATCAAACTGGGAATCAATGTAAAGATGCAATTTAAAGTATTTTCCACTGATCATCATGATAAGAGTTGACGTAATATAAATATCCCCCTAGTAAGTTCAATCAAACTGGGAATCAATGTAAAGATCCAATTTAAAGTATTTTCCATCGATCATCATGATAAGAGTTGATGTAATATAAATATCCCCCTGGTAAGATTGAGGTGAATGCATCTGAAGACCGCCCTCACCTGAGCCAGTCTGTGCAGACCCATAGGCAGACACACCTTGGCACTGGGTGGGGGCGTAGTGCTGAGAGGTCGACGCACTGTTTGGGCAAACCTGCCCCATCGGTGACAGAGCCTCCTACATACTGCTGGTTACCATGGAAATGGGATGGACGGAGCGGGCAGCTTGGAGGGATTACTGCGTCGGTGGTTTCCTCATCGATGATGACGGATGGGATGATCAGAGACCCAGGTTCAGGGAGAGGCTGTGATGGGGAAAGTAACATTGATTCATTTCAAACTTGAGGATAGAACAATACAACCATTGCGACAAGTGCATACTGCACAGTACCAAGTTGGTGCAAATACTAACAAATTTCGCTCTGAATGTAAGCTATCAGCAAGGAGAGACACAGTAATGATGAAGCTGATGAGGGTTTCTTGCAAACCTGATTTTCACACATCCTGCTGGAAAGACCTATACGCATTCAGGAGAAATGGCGAGGAGATGTCTTTACTACATGTACTATTACCTCAGAAGTGTTTGTGATTCTATGAAATTATGGTACCTGACCAAATGATTTGCTTTATTTCTGAAAGATTTTTTTTACTTTATGGTGAAGAACATAAAAAAAGTTATGTCTCCTTAGAATTTCATAATCACATATAAGTTGCTTCAGTACGCAATCATCTCTGGTGATCTGATTTGAGGTGAATCATAGCACACATAGCTTTCAATACATTTCAAACATGTACAATATTTGATTTATTTTCCTTGAAATCCAGGCTGTTCCCGTTGATGTTGATCAAGTGCTCCTTCAATGGTCCCAGAGTCTGGTTTCAATCCACCTTACATTGGATCAGACCTGCTGAGATGTTAAGCTCTCTTGTATCAAGAGTGATGAAATCAGAGCAGCTCAGTTACTATGTCGATGTCAGAGGTCACAATGAGAATATGCTCTGTAGGGTTGGTGTGTACAATATATCACAGTTTTAACTCTACTTGTCAATCAGATAGGCTAAAAGGCTGCATAAAGTAATGTAAACAAATGTCTAGCATTTAACCTGCACAAATTAACATGTAGAAGATATGTAGGCTACAATGTACAATGAACAATCATATTGCGAAACATGCAATTGTATACTTTTCTAAGAAACAATATTTCTGTAAAGATCTATGCATTTCTTTCAACTTTCAGTTCAACTTGGATACAAGTCTCTGAGGAGCTTGGTGGAGCGCGTCACAGCTGCTCCAGCTCTCTCCTCTGTACTTAATATTTCTTGGTACTGAGTTCCTATCAAGTGTTATTTTTTGTAATAGATTGATCATTATGTGGTAGTGATTCTACTGGACTGGTTTCAACTGATAATATTGAGTGTTGTTTCAGCATTAACTTGAACTTCATTTTGGATTTCTCCAGACTGTAAGTAGAAATCTGTAGCCATGTTGGCGTAATGCACTCGTACACAGCCAATGTCTCTATTGTGTTATGTGTAGCCAAAGGGTAGTGTATTGTACCTCAGGGCCTATTGTATCTCAAGGCCTATTCATGTGTTGGTGCTATTGTAAACCATTCTTTGATGCTTTGATTCTACTTGAATGTTCAATCTGCTCATAGCAGACTTAAGCACTTAGCCATAATGGCTTTCATTCATATGCTGGCCGTGACTGTAAGTCTTGTCCTTATGCGCTCTTCTTGTTCATGTACTTACGTAGACTATACGAGTGCATCTGAACTGTATACCAATACATATATGTTCACAAGTTTACATGAAAGGTGCTTTCAATGTGTAAATGGAAAGTATGTTGGGAAAAGAGTACCATATTATCCCACAGATTGATGTTCATGTACCTTTCAAATACAATTAATAGAATGTGGAGACATCCACCCTAATCCAGGCCCTTCTACTGTCAATGCATATGACACTGAAAATGGTACTAGGGAAAGTAGCTCCAATCTATCAAACAAGGGTAGATGTGATATTAATACACTGTATAGTCTCTCCTCTCAAAAGTTTCGAATACCGGCGACTCTGTGGTCAACTATTAATCATCTTGGAATATGTCGTCCTCGCTGTCGAACAAAGCGAAGTAGAAAGGGTGGAAGGTGCCGACGTCGCCAGCAACACCAGCAAGAACAGCGGTCTTCCTCTGCTGTGCTTGACAAGGACTGTACTAGATTTGCTCTATGGAATGCCAGGTCCTTGAAGAATAAGACTCACATGCTGTGTGACCTCATCATCAGTGACCATATCGACATTGCTGCTGTAACAGAGACTTGGTTTACTGGCGATGAACGCGACAACGTCACTATGGCCCAACTATCATTGGTCCTCAAGAACTATGATTGGCATCACAAACCGCGTCTGGGACGCGTGGGAGGTGGTGTCGGCATATGTATAAATAAGACATTCCAAGTAAAATCATACAACTCTCATTCAGAATTTATTTCCTTTGAACATATGGATCTACATTTGACATCCCATCGACATGCTCCTATTCGTCTGATTGTAATCTACAGGCCACAGCGAACAGCTACAGGAGAAGCAACAGAGCAGACATTCTTTCGAGAATTTTCAACCCTCTTAGAGCAGTTGGTATTGACTTCACATCGGTTGATGATAGTAGGGGATTTTAACTTCCATGTCAACATAAGTAATGATGTAAACTCGACTCGTTTCTTGAACTTGATAACTGCACTTAACCTTCAACAGCATATATGTTTTCCTACACATGAGGACGGACATACTCTCGACCTTATTTTAACACGTGGAACTGATAGCTTTGTCAGTGACGTCAGCTCAACCAGTTACCTTCCATCTGATCATGTAGCTATTAAATGCTCCTTGAACATCACTAAACCTGAGCCAATGAAGTTACAGATTAAAACAAGGAAAATACATGCGATTGACGTTGAAGAGTTTCGACAAGACATTATACGATCTGAATTGTTTTTGTTGCCATGTGATGATATAAATGCTCGTATTGATCAGTATGAGTCTGTTTTATCTGCGCTTCTTGACCAACATGCTCCAGAAGTAACGCGGACAGTAAGATGTCGTCCAGACTCTCCTTGGTTTTCTGATGAACTTCGCCGTAGCAAGCAAGAACTTCGAGCTCTTGAACGTAGGGCTTTCTCCAATCATGGGCTGGAAATCGACCGTCAGAATTTCAAAAGAGCCTGTCATCATTATAATAACCAACTCACGTTTGCAAGGAAACGTTATCACAAGGACCAACTGAAAGACTGTAGTTCCCGCGAATTGTTCAGGAAAGTCGACCAGCTTCTACGACCATGCTCTTCTAGTACACTGCCAACAAATAATGACTCTGAACTGTCCCTTCCACAACGTTTCCAGAATTATTTTGCAGAGAAAGTAGAAGTTATCACCCAGGAGCTACGGTCATCATTAACTCACAATGTTCTTGTTGAAGATCAAACGAGCTTCTCATTTGAAAGATTTAATCCTGTTTCTATAAATGAAGTTTTTAATGTAATCAAGGAGTCTTCCTCAACAACCTGTGATCTTGATCCTATTCCCACCTCATTTATGAAAAAGTTTCTTCCTGAATTGGTACCCATTATGACGAACATTATAAATGATTCTTTTAGAAATGGTAGATTTCCTGATAAGTTCAAATGTGCCAATATCATTCCAAAACTGAAAGGCTCGTCTTGTGATAGTGACAATCTGAAGAATTACCGCCCAATAGCAAACCTTAAATTCTTTGCTAAGATTCTAGAGAAGATGGCAGCACATCAGCTACAAGAATATCTAGGTAAATATGATCTACATGCAAAGTTTCAGTCAGGATACAGGTCATTTCATAGTGTTGAGACTGCTCTCTTGAGAGTTACAAATGACATTCTGTTGTCACTTGATAGGGGCGAGGAGGTTATGCTTATCTTGCTTGATTTTTCCTCAGCTTTTGATACCATTGATCACAATATATTGCTTAAACGCCTATCACTAAGATTTGGAATATGTGGTGAAGCACTTAATTGGATGCAGTCATACTTATCAGGACGTACTCATAATGTAGTCATTGGAAATGATCGGTCTTCAGGACATGTACTCACCAAAGGAGTACCGCAAGGATCTGTATTGGGTCCAGTCCTGTTTACATTATACACCTCTCCTCTAGAATCTTTGATTGAAAGACATAACATTTTCAAGATGTTTTATGCTGATGACACTCAGTTGTATATTACATTCAAACAGTCACGGCTTGAAAATGTTTCTTCTCAGATAGCAAACTGTGTTCAAGCAATCAAAGAATGGTCTCACCAAAACTGTCTCAAGTTAAATTGCAGTAAGACAGAGTTCCTTCATGTTTCATCCCGTTTTAGAAATACGACTCCAGTAATTCACTTGGATCTGGCCGGAAAGCAAATTAAAACTACCAAAACATGTAGAAATCTTGGGGTAATTTTCGACAATAAGCTTACATTTGACAATTTCATCACACAAAAATGCCGTTCAGCTTCGTTTGCACTCTACAAAATTGGTAAAATCCGTGATTTTATTGATAGAAGTACAACTGAACGTTTGGTTCACGCATTTGTTATGTGTCATTTTGACTTCTGCAATAGTCTCCTTTTTCAATTACCACTTCGCCAAATTCAAAGACTACAAACTATTCAAAATTCAGCAGCACGACTTGTTACACGTACGAGGAAACATGTTTCAATATCCCCTGTCTTACGTAATTTACATTGGTTACCAGTCCAGTCTCGCATTAAGTTCAAGATATTGTTATTAGCCTATGAATGTTTTCATGGATTAGCTCCTGCTTATCTTAATGACTTACTCACTGTATACAAACCAACACGAAATCTTCGATCATGTAAAAAGAATTTGTTTATTGTTCCTCCTATACTTACACGAACATATGGTGAACGCTCATTTGCCCATGCTGCTCCAGTTTTATGGAATAGCCTCCCTGACAGTCTTAGGAATATTAACACCCTAGATAGGTTTAAGTCTGCTCTTAAAACACACTTATTCCAAATGGCAAAATGATTTAAGGAACTCAGTAACCTCATTTCTCTTTTTCTTTGCTCCTTGAAGCGCATAGAGACTTCCTTATGTATATGTGTTATGCGCTATATAAACATGGTTTATTATTATTATTATTATAAGAAACAGGAACGGCATAATGCATTTTACAAGAACAAATGATAGTTGAAGATGAATGGGAATAGAGCACTATCTCTTCTCAAAACAGCATTAACCAATTGAATTAAATGTACTTACCCTAATCAATAAACAGATTATTCTTTTCTCCCTGCTATAAAGGGAAGCAAGATTTATTTTAAATTCACCCGATGCAATATTTACCTGTATACCTATTAGGATCCTCTGTACAAACAGCTTCAGAGATGCACTAAAAAAAACTGCATCTTTGCAACAAAAGGAGCAGCCAAAATGTATCCCCTCCTGACTCAAGTATGATGAGATGCAGCGTGCTACATCAATGCACAGCACAAGGCCTGCCTACACACTGCACTCGCCCATGGTGTGCTGTAAATGCATCAATTTTATGCAGCAAATTACCCAGCCAAGCACTCGCCTCCACTTCCCTCTATTCATTAGCATTTACCTTGCAGTGATGGAGCAGGGGGGAGCTGACAAGAGGCAGGCAGGTACATTATGTCTGATAGCCTCTCACCAAGACCTTCTCTCATATTGCCACAGATACTGCTTATATCCAGAATAAAGACTACTAACATAAGGGAAATGACCTTATCTTAAAAACACACATATTAGGTGTTTCACATCACTATGATGAAACTGCCTGAGTATAGGTAAGTGTGTATTGTGCACATAGCAATGATTGTAAACATACAGAATGCAAGGCACATGAGGATTGTCTGAATAGGCACTAGTCATGCTAGTGTGGTATAAAAGGGCATATACTGTACTGGGAAGGCAAAAAAAAAGCCTTCAAAATGTAATTGTTAGCAATCTTCTTGCCAATGGTCTTAAATTCATGTATTGTCTATTTTAGAAGCTTGCTGAAAGTTATTTGCCCTCAAATGATCTACATTTGGAGTAATGAGTGAATAAATAACAAATCCTCAAAATGTTCGGGCCGAACATTTTGAGGATTTGTGATTTAATCATTAATCATTAATTACTCCATATGTGGATCATTTGAGGGCAAATAACTTTCAGCAAGCTTCTAAATTGGTCAATACATGAATTTAAGACCATTGGCAAGAAGATTGCTAACAATTTCCTTCTGAAGGCTTTTTTGCCTTCCCGGTACAGTATATGCCCTTTAAGGGCTCTCCATGCCTGGTACATGGTGATTGACCCAGCTCACAATGGTTCTTAACTCCCTATTCAAGAGGCTTCTGAGCCACAGTCAACCCATTCAGCCTCTCTCCTCCTCTCTTCAGGGACCATTTCTCTTGGTCCCTGAATTACGCTGCCTGGCTGGGTTTCCATTCAGTGTAAGAGCAAGTGTCAATATTTAGGTTTATTGTGCTTGGAGGTGGTGCTAAAATAGGTAACAGCCTCTTTGCAAGTGTCTACAAAGTGGACACTCTCATGTGGACTGAATCTATTTGCTAGGGCAAATTTTGCAGTTATATACTATACTGCCGGATACATGCCGACACTGTTAAAGCAAATGTGAGAAAATAAATAATGATTTGTATGAAACTACAAGAGAGATTGAAAAACATGATACATGTAGAAGGTACTGGGCATGCACTGGCATAACAAGCCAATTATTTCCATAGATATTGATTTTCCATCCACAATCAACTTTCAGGACACCTACAAAGAACTTCACAAATCACAATAGCCTCCATCGTTCAGTCAACAGGCGTGGTGGAAATGGAATTATTGATTCTGAAAGAACACAAGCGGAGAGTCAATGTACATGGCTCAATAGCATTTATGTGGAGTAAATGTAAATCAATACAGCTAGTGCACAGCTAGTGAATGTTGATGTCAATGCAGGCACTGCAAGGTTAACACACACTATGCCTCCATACTGTGGGGTAAATGACATAGTACATGTACATGCTGGAGGCTCACTGATGTCATCTACACAGTACAAGGAAACCTGCTATAGCCATGATAACCTGTATTGAAAGACCACCATTTTTGTTTCCCATGTTTTTTTTATTGTAACAGGCATTCAAGTGACCTGTAGAAAGAGACTACAGGTCTGCTCATCAAGACATTTCTTGTCCAACTCAGTCTTTCTACGTAGGTTACTGCATCCATTACAAAAGTGAGATGTCGGTTAGTAACATCTAAGCTGATAGATTCAAAGGGATGACACATTTCTCCATTTGATATGAGTTCATTACAGAAATCTTGTACACTACGTGTACAGACAATCAACAAGTAAGAACAAGATTTGGAATTGTGACTATAGTGCTTGAGGCAACCTAGACCTAAAGGCTGCATTGTAAACTAGCAGGACCATTGTTGTACATCTGTAATACCAGTATAGTAAAATGCTTCCATATATTCAATTAGATCTGATTTCAACTTTTGATACATTACAAGTACAAGTGTACATACATTTCTTTAATGTCATGCACAAGGAAAAAATTAATTAAAAATTTTCGGGGACTACTTTGTGAGCATATTGGCTGATTTGGTTACAATTTTACATTGTGTCTATGGGAATTTTTGGAGCTCTTTTAAATATTTCCAGGGCTCCTTTTCGCATTTCGGGGTTGAAAACACCCAAAGCCGCCATGTATTTTTTTCCCCTGGTCATGAACATGAAAATAGAGCATGAAAAATAACATTTTTTACTACTGATTTGAGTAATAATGAAGGAATTGTAGCTCATCATTTGTACTCATTAATGAATCAAGGTTTTGCTAATGAAATAATATCCTAAGTAAGACAGAAGCTGCATTTCATCTCAACTCCCACCTCCCTGTATAGACACTGAATGAACAATGTAATTCAAAAATGTGAACTCTCTAAGATGTCAAGTAACACTCTTTTCTCAGAGCACACATGTGTGTGTGTGTGTGTGTGTGTGTGTGTGTGTGTGTGTTTTGTGTGGGGGTGGATATGTTCGGGGGGGGGGGGGGAGGTATCAGAAAAGATTTCATTCTTATGGAATTGTTTTATTATCATTTATACATATCTATCATATCGAATCCTATGGGACATTAACTGCGCGTGCTTTCCGCGCGTGTCTACCATTCTATGGAAATACCATTGGAAATTGCATGTTTTGTTTACAAATTTGTCTTTCCTGAAAAAAGTTCACACTTTTATCCTTACTTCCAATGATATATTGCTGATGATATCATATTATTTCCATTAAATAATTGAAATCTTTACATGGATGTTAATTGCATTCGCGTTTTGGGGTCAAAAATATCCCTTTCATATCAAAAATAGGATGAAACTCAACGTAAAGTCCTACTTAATGTCACTCCAAACGATTTCCCACTCGAATCATTTCGCTTGATGGTATCGTTCAGCTTAGTTCCCATGAGTCATTGTGCAGTTTTTTCTAAGCTTTCCGATGATGTAAGAATTATGTTCATTGGTCAAACTTTACGTTCGCGTTTTAGCTTTAAATACACATGTGTCAGACCACAGGCCAATGGCAGAGGTTGTCATATTCGGGCCGGGCGAGTACTGTACCTAATACGCATATCACCATGCATGGCGCGGCCGGGCCCGGGCTGGCCGCTCTGGCCGCGCCGCACGCAATGCTATGCATTGCACTGCAGCGCGCAGCTATAGCGAGCGAGGTTAGACAATTGTTATCGGTCTAGATCTAATGTAGATCTAATTCTGGTTCTGGTTGAATGCTGTATGAATGCACACAATGCTCTGGTCAGGCTAAGTGGGCTATGGAATTCAAGGAATAGATCTAGGAGACATTTATGGCAGCAATTACAGTATGATTTTGGGCAAGGTCACATCCACATCAATTTTGTTGTAAAAAGCAAAAACAAAATGCAGTGCAGTACATGCATGCTCAGCAGGCACGCAGTGCAGTGGCCGCCTAGCGTATATAGCTAGCTAGCTCTACTGGCCTGGGCTGCGCTTGCGCGACTGTGCGTGCGCCGCTGAGCATTGGCGCGCGCAAGGGGTCCAAAAGGCGTAAAAGGACTTGATATGTAGTATTATAATGATTATTATTTTAGAGGAATATGATTTATAAGTTGCATATATATTCAGGAGGAATATGGCACATGTACATATTTAAATACAAGTGGTAAATCATGCTTTATTGTGTTTATCGAATCAATAGAAATTTTACGTTTATGCATTTGTTATTGTATGTTATAAAGTGAAATTGTTTATTTTATCATGGGAATGAAATCAAATAAAGAATATGGAAAAACAAAAAGTGTGTGTGTGTGTGTGTTTGTATGTGTGTGCGCATGTGTGTGCAAGAGAGAGTTGGGAGCGGTAGTAACGATTAGAGACACTAAAATTAGCTCCAGTTGTTTAGCATCCCAAACAGCACACCTGCTGAGTTTCCTGAGAGCTGGTCACCTAGCTACTGTCAGTAATTCAGAACCAAGAAAGCTACCAACATAACAAACAAACATTTCACCTGCCACTTGTTTGGAAAAGCTCAATGTTTATAGCCAGAAAATGTCTTGTGCCATTGGCCTTGGGCTCCTTTAGTTAATGTCCGCAAGGAGATACAGATTTCATGAGCACTTGATAGATTCAATACCACGCATATCTGGTCATTTAAATGTAAGTTCATGTACACATGTAAATGGAGCTAGATTACAGTAAAATTTCAAAACAAAGTTATGATTAATTATGATTCATTTAGTTTTAAAGAAGTGTATCTTATCTCTTTTCAAGACAAGACATTTCTCAAAATAATACAAATTGACAAATATGTCCACGTTGTGAAATATGAAACTTTAAGGTGACATAGAATTCCTCATTGTAATGTTTAACAATGTCGTTCTTTTCACTTTGCCTTTCAGGTTGAGCTTCCCAAATTTCCCTACAAACGTCGCTTCCGAATCTTTTCTTATCACAAGTTGGTGGGAAATGTCCCAGTTTCTGGTTTCTTGTTGTCTTTCTCTATTTTTTTTTTTTGTGGACTGCGTGGGTGAAATGTCTAGAAGATTAGGTGATTTACTGTGGATGGTGGTTGCCAGGTACCGGTTAGAGGTTGATTAGCAAATAAAGACTGTATTTGCTGGACACTTCAAGCAGTATAACATTAATCTGATGCAGTAGCTCAGTACCAGGGTTTTTAGGTAATGTACATTGTAACATACTGCAACTTGTCTGTAAGACAACCCAACAATATGTACATGATGCATGTTGGTCCAATTGTATTTTCAAAAAAGAAAATCAAAGTTCAGAGGTCAACCATTTAAAAATAACGTAGTAACTATTAATATACTCACCAAGTGCATTGTTTTTGAAGATGACAAAATTTGTAAGGAAATTATGCATTGAGGCCTAATCAAAGGCAAAATGAGTATTTGTTGTCTTGTCTTGTTGATTTAAAGTAAAAGGATATTGAAAATGTTATTTGGAATGTAAATAAAAAAAAATTAAACATCTCCAACTGAGGTGGATAAGGGAGGAAAAGAATGAGTAGAACAAAGAGGTGAGGGTGGATCTAATGGGCGTGAGGGGAAGGGGAGGGGGGAGGAGGGAAAAGAAATATGCAAAGAGGGATGAATGAAGGAGGTATAGGGAGGAAGAAGGGGGAGGGGAAAAGGAGGGAAGAAAAAGAGAAGGATGAAGGGAATAAGAGTAGAAAAGAAAATAGGTAAAGGAATTAAGACAAGAGATATGGAAGACAGTGAGAGAATCATCTCCGTCCTCCTTATCCACCCCTCCTCCTCCTTCTCCTCCCTCTAACGCCTCTACCTTTATTTCCTAACTCCTCACCCTGTTTCTCCTCCTCCTCCTCTACGCCCCCCCCCCACCCTCCATCTCCTACCTCATCCACCTCTTTCTCATTAATCTCTTATTATCTTAACCCCTCATCATGTTTCCCCTCCTCCTAAACCACATCCTCTTTCCTCTCGACCCCCTGTATCTCGTTGCCTTCTATTTTGTTTTCTTTATTGCTTACTCAAGGAAACATAACAAATAGAACTCACATTGCCTTTGATTACGTCCCAAAATGGATGTTACCACTTTTAAAATCAAGACTCTTCCTCCAGACTGCAAGCTAGTATATATAAATGGCACCTACAGTCGTACAATCACACAGGACATGCACCCAATCATGTGTTGATGTATCACGTACACACTGGCGCCCCGGCTGCATGCATGCACAGCTCGGCCTGCGCCTGTCAATGCAGCTAGCCCGTGGCGCTCCGGCTAACCTTGGCTGTAGCTGCTAGCAGATCAGAGTGAGGGGAGGAAGGTTCTAAAGTGATCACGATACCCGATCCCAATACACAGTTTGAAAGAAGACAGAAGAAACATGACAAGAAATAAATGAATAATAATGAGATTGAATAAAGGACTTACCACAACCTGGCGCAAGGCACATTTAGAGACCACGACCTCAGCTCAATGTAGTTAATATTTGTATATTAATGTCCACTGTTCGTTCGCGATGAACCGTCGCGGAGAGACAAATTGCTACACAGAAGGTTTACACTGCACCGCTGATATGCGCCCCGCCTGGCCTGTACTGTATGTTCTTCACCTCCGATGATCCATATTCTCCGAACCCACGCACATACAAGACAATGTACGAGATGAGATGGATGCCTGGGGCGGGTCGGGTGAAGGGGGGAACTCGTGCGCCCCTCCCTATCACCTACTTCTGAATCGGGAACATTATGTTGGCAAACATCTAACACGTAAACTTGTCTGAAAACTCATCCCGATGACGGATCGGGATTAGGATTACGATGTAATATCAATGAACACAGAGTTTCATGTCATTATAGGGGAGGGCAATTTTTGTCTGGCCATCCTGATCTTGTGTCGAGAAGGGAGTTCCCCTATTCATCTATACATTTTGATGTTTGGAAGGAGGCGGGTAGGCTTGAGATGGGTGAGCACTTCTTATTCAAACTTAACATAATCGGACGTATAATATATGCCAGATGTATATGTATATGCACTTCTGATGTCATTGATACTATTGGGGGTTGAAGGTCTGTCAGGGGAAAACCAATCTCCTTCGGAGTGTAATCAAGGTAAATTTACCGTTTAAACACGAGGGATTTTGAAGCCCTTTTCATCATTAAAATGACTAATATAGATCAGACTTGTCCCTTATTTCCCCGTTAGCTATACAGTGCTCAGCCAACACAATAGTGCTCCTTTCTGGCTCGTGCATGGAGATGCCCTCTCTCCAGAGGATACAGTGCCCTATAGCCAGAACACGAATGGCTCTCTTAAAAATGTGTCCCTCAAAAACAAAAGTGCAATAACATCCTGTCTCTTTCGATAGGATATTATGTTGTCACTCGAATTCAATGCACATGATTCCTTGCATGTGCCATCACGCTAGATTGGAATGCCCATATTAAGTTCAATTATTATACCCCGCCTAGCTGTGTACCATGCCCCATCGCAAAATGATAAACGGAAAACTGGAGGCAGTGCAGTATCTTGCAAAAATACAAAACGAGCACCTACAGATTAAACTGACCTTGACTTCCAGACACGTTAGCACCCCGGCCTCTCGCAACAAATTCCAACAAATACACCCACATACCATTTTTTTCTGGCACACAAAAGGTAAAGGGCATATAGGGGGGAAATCACTTGTGAAAAAAACTCGATAGCAAATATTCAATACAAAGTTTTGTAAATTTTCAAAATAATAATTCATTCGTCATTAACGGATGTGGCCGGATAATCAATGGGCGCTGAAAAGGACTCTAAAGACTCACCACATAAAAGAGATCACCCTCAAATCAAGTTGGTTTCTTTAAAAGAAACGTATTAAAGAAGGTTTGATGAAAATCCGACGAAGGATGAGAAAGCATTATTTTTAAAGTTTTGATTTTGTGACGTCACGTGCGAGGTGCTCCCCCATTATGTTTTGTAACATTTTTTTTTAGTTGTTGAAAATGTTTATTTTCATTTTTTTTTACCTGTGCATTCGATACTTTAGAAACTCGTTTTTAAACATTCCTCTACGAACAAACATATTTCTTCATCAAAAACAGAAAAGTAGCAATTTATGGAATCATACAGCACACATGAAGAGAACCTCGTACGTGACGTCACAACATCTACAATAATTGAAAAGATTATGACTTTCTTATACTTTGACGGATTTTCGTCAAACCTTCATTATATATTTTTTCATGTTTCTGTTTAGTAAAAAGGAAAAAAAAATCAGGATGAACTATCACTAAAAACAAAACTTGAATTTGAATATTTTTATATTTCCCTCTGAATAGGCATAATTGCTTTGTGAATGATCAGTAAAAGGTTATTCATGTTTTGTACACTATTGCATTTGGATAAAAATGTAGCGGTTTCAGTGGGGAGTGTTTCGGCGTTTTGATTGTGTGAATAAGAAACAGATCTGCCTACGTAATCCAAATCATCCAGTAGCCTTGTCCTACAGATATATCTTGCAAAATTTTGTTTGCTGCAAGTAGACCCAGGGACGGTTGCAAAGATACGAGGGAGAATGAAGGCATATGATAAACAGTTTCTGTCAGTAAATTTTTTTTCTTCATTTGATGTACTTTGCCATAGATCATATCATGTAACTTGATGTCAATATCTCCATTAAACACACTTCTGTTTACATAACTGAAGTGTATTTTATTCACGTATATATCATTTTAGATAAGAGTACATCATCCGTTACACGCTGATCAATGCAGACGGACGGTTGTAGCTCTCTGTTATTGTTAAGAATAAGTGAGTGTTCGAGAGAATATAATTTCTTGTATATATAACGTGAGATATCATTAATCAAAAGCATCAAATAATTTTGTTTGATAGTGCAAATATCGACTAAGACAACATCGTCATATACACCTTCTGCACTTAGAAACGAATGCTGATCTATAGGCATATAATTGATGATTACCCTCTGTTAAGTTGTGCTACTATTCATATTACCTCATCAAAATGTAGAAATATAAAATTCAAATAAAAGAGCTGGGGCAGCGCAGCATTGGGCTATTTTTTATCCTTATCGCGCGGGCTGAACGCACTAGAACTCAATTGTAGAAGTATTGCACAACTTCGAAGACGGTCGAATTTGGACAAAATTTCGTGATTTTCTCGATTGTATTGTATTTCCCTTGAAATGACAACATTTTCAGGTCACATTTACCACAGTTAATGGTTGATCTGAAGGACCAGTCTTCATCATGAAGTAAGTCATGCTAATTGGCACATAACGTTTCTCAAGTTGATTGTTTGTGTTTAGTTTCTTATGAACATGCTGCCTGATCTTGTTGAGCAGCGGAACTCAGCAAATTCCAGCCCGGCAGACTCGGGTCACAGTAGCCCTACATACACGTACTACGTAGGACCTCCACTAGTCATACTCTTCTGTCAAACACAAAGTCAAACTAAGCCGCACACATAGACCAAACTACACCCAAGATCCAGCCATATCTTAGATCAACATTTCAGTTCGGAACGCCTAGCAGGAGAATTATCGAAATTTAATTAAATTAGTGTGTTTACTGGGTTAATTTCATTCTGAAGAGAGAAAAGCCCAGGGTTGACCAGAGTCATCATGAGAGTCCAGGTTGGTTTCTGGGACTGTGCCCAAATAATCTGGGATAGACCTTTAGTCTAGAGACAGTAGATTCTAAAATTTGTCAAGTTAGACTGGTACAATATTAGCAGGTTATACCAAGTCTTAGTGTGTTTTATTATATTTTGTTATCAAACTTCAGTCAGCAGCTCATGCATACGTGGTGTCATACAACAACCTTACTGCGACCAGCCGGCACACGCAGTGAGCGGGCTGCGTAGCACCGAGCTTTGGAGCAACGAAGTCGTGATTAGATCCATAAATTTGAGCAATTCTGTTTGCTCAAAACTCATGTATTGCACATATTTATGTTACTGCGACCAGCCCGCTCACGCAGTGAGCGGGCTGCGTTGCACCGAGCATTGGTGCAAGGTAGTCGAGATTAGCAGTGATCATTTTAGAAAATATCATCAATTATATTGCGCAGAACTTAAAGTTATTGGACTCACTAACGGAGAAACATTACATGAATACTTCCGTAGTTGCGTCGAAGATGAATTTAGTCCATGATGTTTTTTTTTTCTTGAAAACGTACCATCGTACGGCGGTCAGAATTAATGCAGCTGCGAAACATGTATATGAAGATTGCCGACTTTTTGAAGTTTACGCGCATGCGCCAGTTCTCTATACGATTCGTGTGTGTTACGTTTTCAACAAAAATCTATTACCGTAGCACTCTTTTCACATTGTTGTTTTTTTCTTTTTTCATTATTATTGGAACAGATTTTATGTTCCAATTTTTATTTCATTGTATTTAAAATTTTATTTTGGAGCATTTATTATATTTTGCATATTTGTGTTTGTCCGTAATTTTTTGTTTTGTTTTGTTTTTAAGAGCCACTTTTTTCAACCCAATAACGCCATCCCGCTAAGCTAGATTTCAGTGATGGTGCAGTGGTGCACGGTATTAGGAAAGTTGGAAGATTTGGAACTATTTCTCTTACAAAATCCTTGATCCGCCACTGAAGTTTAAACATAGAATTTAATTATATTTTGGTCACTTTAAATGACACAATTAATGAAAATCAGGTTGGTAATTTGCACAATCAAAACAATAAAAAATCACTTTTCTCATGCATATTCATCAATAGCGCTAAATACGGTCATCAGAGCGAAAGCGTCATCATCATGAATATTATTTTGCGCATGCCTACGAAGTCATTAAACAGCCAAGATGGCAGTCTGGAAGGACCTCGTTTTGTTAGACCATAATTAGACAGACACATGAAGGGGAAAGTGGTAACGTTACTCAATATTTTCCAACATTTTCTTACTTCAGACATACGGAAGTTACATTCAACCATTCATATGTGATAAATATACTTGAAATGAGTAATTCATCCATGTGCACGGGTCGATTATTCATTAGTCGCACCCGACATGCCAGGAAATCGGGGGCGAGCCCTCAGGACGATCCCGCTGCGCGGGAGCAGTCCCGGGGCTAATATTTATGGAGAATATATACCTGAATTGTCTCGTGGCTGGTTTAAAAATGATTTTAATCCATGTTGTTGTATTTTTTTATTATTGTTTACGAACTAAAGTGATTCAGAATTTCACGACGCGACGGCAGCTGCGATGGTGAAGATTGCGCCAATTCCCAAATATTCATGTTCATTTTTGAAGAGCTAAGATGGCAGCCTTGACGCAATGTATTTGTAAGAAAGATAAAGGAAATATGTAACATTGCTCAAAATTTCGAGCATTTTTATAGTGCAAGTATACATTCAGTACATTTAGCCATTCATATGTGATAAATGTACTTGAAATGAGTAATTCATTCATGTGTACGGGTCGATTTATTAGGAGTCGGACCCAACATTCAAGGAAATTGGTGGCGAGCCCTCAGTCAGGACGCTCCTGCTGTGCGGGAGCAGTCCCGGGGCTAACGACGACTGTGCACCGAGGCGAGGTGCAGGCGGTCATGCGTAGAATTCAAAGTGAGACACTTGTTACTAGAAATCTACTGCCCATCTGCTGCCCACTGTTCATAATTAATAAAAACCTTACAATGAAGTAAGTAATGCACTTTGGTATCCCACTAATTTTATGAATTTGAACCCTAAACCTAACCCTGACTGGCCTAACCCTAACCCTAACCCTAAACCTAACCCTGACACTAACCCTAACTTCTTCGCCGTTGAATTCATCATAAAAAGTGATTTCTAGTATGTGTGCCTGCCCCGGTGCACGGCCGCATGACACACCGTATGCGTGTAGAACTGTTGACTGAAGTTAGGAACCGAAAATAATTAAGTTATATATCTGCCTAATTACTCAGACCAGCTTTCAAGCTTCATGATAATTGCGAAATTTGAATAAGTTGTGGTTACTGGTTACCTGCGATCATTTTTGATTTCCCACTTAGTGATAAGACCCCAAGGCCAAGATTGATACACTGGAAGACCTATGATGTAACATGCATTGTAATTTATTTATTTCAATCAGGATTAACGTGGATGGTTTGCTGGTCCTGTTCCCGTATGATTACATCTACCCAGAGCAGTTCATGTACATGCTGGAGCTGAAGAGACTGCTGGATGCAAAGGTATATGGATACAGTCAATGGTTTCACTTTCACCTGTGAAGTGGACACTCTAATATTGCAAAATTGGTACCCTAATTTATGGAATCGCTTGCTATAAGATTCACTTTATTCAATGTTAGTAAGTCTAATAAAGAAGTCTTGAGAGCCCAACTGTACCAAATCCTTACAGTCACATTCCAGGTATTGTTTTGCAATATTTAAACATTAACTTCATAACTTTCTTTTTGTTTTCTAATTTTACTCAAACTTGAGCCAATCTGTTTCTAAAATTGTTCTGTGCTTATTGACAAGACAACTGTCCATTGGGTGAATTATTTTGTTAAAACCCATTATCTCTATCGTACTTATTAGGGCCATGGTGTACTGGAGATGCCCTCAGGAACAGGCAAGACGGTGTCTCTGCTGGCCCTCATTGTGGCCTACATTCAAACCAACCCCTCCGACCTCAACAAACTTATCTACTGCTCCAGGACTGTCCCAGAGATTGAGAAGGTGAGACTATTAGTGCCAGAGTGATGTATGTTTGTAGGATTAACAAATTCCTAGTGTCAATATGATATCACACTGTTCTACAAAAATAGTGATGTGGGTGACCCAACTAGTTGAGCAATTCATTGGTCCGATTTGCTAGTTGTCTTTTGTATTTGTGACAACCACTATGGATATTTTTCTTTCCAAATGAGGTAAAAGATCTGGTAAGAAAGACTTGCATATGTTTTATTGTGCTTTTCTCAAACCTATGAAGATGAAATGCAATGTGTGTTTTTTGTGGTTCCTTTCTTTTGGGGAAGGGTTGTTTGCAGGTATAGTATTTGGGTTGAAATGTTATTTGCGAGCTGTAGTCATAGTTATATTAATCACATAAAGCATTACGTTTAATTGAGAATTAGGATAAAGACCATCACAAAGCTAATATTTTATATAAGAGAGCCAACTTACAGAAATCTACTATCTGAAAGAGGTGGTTGGACGAGTATGTAATAATACATACCTAATTTTATTACTATTAAAAAAAACTAGTTGGTTATTCTTTACAAATGTAAGTCTTTCTACTCCTTGCATGCTCCTCTTGGTGCAGGTCGTTGAAGAGCTGAGAAGACTGCTGGACTACATTGAGGAAGAGACTGGTGAATTACCCAACATTGTGGGCTTGGCTCTGAGCTCCAGGAAGAATCTATGCATCCACCCTGAGGCGAGTCCCTTCTTGTGAAAATGGTCACCAGTCTAATCCTTGATATCATCTGTTTATGTGTGATTTGTAATCTTTATTTCTATTTTACATGAATTGCTCCAAACAGGAAACCACATAAAACAGTACAGTATGTATGTGTACTTGATTCTGTGATCATAATATAATGTATACTCCAAATATTATTGACATATTGCCATTACTTATAAAACACATTAGAATTAATGCACCAAATTCCAATTTGTGAAGGCATATGGCAATGCATATGTAGCTGTAAGAAACAATTTCTCTTACATGCCCTTCTTGCAGATGTGATTTAGTGTAAACATTTTTGTTGTTTTTTTCTTTTTCACTGTACCCATTTGTAAAATGAAGTGCAGTGCTCATGTGAATGGAACCACCTATTTATTTCTGTGTCGTGTGACTCTGTGACAACTGACTGTTCCCAATCCTCTGAACCTTTCATTCATCAGGTGAGCAAGGAGAGACTGGGCAAAATGGTGGACAGTCGGTGCCACTCGCTCACAGCCACCTACGTCAGGCAACGCAAGGCACATGACCCAAGTGTCCAGTTATGTGACTTTTATGAGGTGAGCAGTGCAGTGCTGGTAAATCTAACCCTCCATGAAACAATGTCACCATTTGAAGTTGCTTTAGCAAAAGTAGCATGTTGTTCAGCTCAAAAAGAGCTGTCTGATATAACATGTATCATCACTGAGGGTACATAGTGTTGGCTCTTGGTGTCATCATATTAAATGTTTCCTCTATGTACTTTATGTATCTATCTGATGCATAATTATGAAAGTTTCAAGAAAAGAAATCTATCAGTGCTTTAGTTTACTTCTTATTCTTATAAAATGCATGTTGTGTTCATGTTTATTACATTATTCTGTATGTATTTTAGTGATATTTTCATGTACATTGTATGTAAATACTGTCATATTTTGTTACTTTTTGCTATGTTTTATTTATGATGAATGAAATTAACAAATTCAAGGGCAATATAAAGTGATTGTATATTTAGCAGTGTCATGCTTCTATCACACTAATATGCCTGTAGATAATACTCATGCCAGCAAATCCATTCATGATTTTGTTTTCCACCTAGGAGTTTGACGCGAAAGGCCGAGATATGCCTGTTGACCCGGGGGCGTACAGTCTGGATGATATGAAGGAGGTTGGCAGAGAGAACGGATGGTGCCCATACTTTCTGGCCAGATACACGGTCTGTAAAGGAGAAAATAGTTCCAAAGATTTTCCCCTTATGATTTCAGAATGTTTCCATCTAGAAGTTGTGGCTAGATACTCTGTCAGTCACAATCTGTCGATACAAAATAGTTTGATTAGGAGAGACTTCCCCTTAAATATAATTTATGAATAACTACCCCATGAATTTTTCTTGGCCAAATACACAGCTTTAGAGCTTAGCCTCTTAATCTGATTTGTTTTCATTGCTTTATAAATGCATTCCAGCTCAAGGTTATGACATTTCTATTGTATTGTTGAAATTTTGTGCTATTTCAGGTTGTCATATAGTTGAGATTTTACACAAATGTTTGAACTGCTTTTGGCTTTGCACAGAGAAGAAAAGAATATGACTAAAGCATCAATATTTCAAGCAATTTTACTAAGGGGTAGTGGTTCAATAGAAAACGTAAATCATTGATGTTGTGCTTCTGCTTGTCATCAGATTACCCATGCCAACATTATAGTGTACAGCTATCACTACCTCCTGGACCCTAAGATCGCTGAGCTGGTCTCCAAAGAGCTTTCCAAGAAGTCTGTCGTCATCTTTGATGAAGCTCACAACATTGGTGAGCCACCATCTTCCTCTCACATAAATCGTTGTGTGCAATTTGTTTTCCTATTGATTCACCAGTAGTATGCCCAAATCCTACAGAGTAGCATTCTATGTGATGCAGGAGGAGTTATTGCAACATGTTTCTTGGTTCAGCTTTATTTTTTATCGTATGGCAGCTCCGTGCCTCAAT
This sequence comes from Arbacia lixula, assembly GCA_963669155.1. Classification (NCBI taxonomy): domain Eukaryota; kingdom Metazoa; phylum Echinodermata; class Echinoidea; order Arbacioida; family Arbaciidae; genus Arbacia; species Arbacia lixula. The sequence continues at coordinate 39,496,226 of OZ022577.1, read as the reverse complement.
ATACATGCTGTAACTTAGAAAAGCTGCACAGAGTACACATACTTAACTGAATAGACAACATTCAGAGCTAAGTGTGTAGATGTGCATAATATTTCTTCCTGAAGGGGGTGGATATACTTGTCATCATCTTCCCCACCCGCACCTTCTGCATAAAAACATAATATAGGTTTTCTATCTGCCTGTTCAGAGCCGTTCTTATACGTGGGTTTGTCTACAGTAAAGGGATATTTTTTGGCACAACTGAATCATTTGAAATTGTAACCACCTTGCACCACCAAAATATTGAATATTGAGTGTTGAATTTCCTCCAAAGTAACTTCAGCTAAAATCCTGCTCTGAATGTTCATTATTATATATTTCTAAACTAAGCCTGTACATATTTGCCATATCACAGTGGTAATGGGACAGACGAGTTTGAAATACACTCGTCTGTCCCATTACCAACGTGCTGTGGCAAATTTGTACAGGGCAAATTTTCTAAAGCATACAAAACCTTGTTAAGTGCAAATCAATACATTTCTTTGATATTTTATTATTTTTTGCTGGGTTTTTTTAGGAGACAATAAAAAATAATTGTAATTTAAGAGATTTATGCAAATGTTTCATTAAATGTAACAGAAATGTACCCATTACTGTGGACAGGCCCATGTGTGAATGTGGCTTTTCATTCTGGTCGCTAACGTCTCTGTCTTGCTCCATCTATCACAGACAATGTGTGCATTGACTCCATGAGTGTGCACATCAGTAGGAAGCTGCTGGATAAGAGCAACCTCAATTTGGATTCTCTGACCAGAAACATCAATCGGTATGGCAACATAAATCTTTTGTTTGTATAGAAAAACATAAAAATACTGTTATTTGATGTGGTATAAGTTATTTACAATCATGATTTTTGGAAGCCATGAGTTAACTTTTCAAGCCATTCCTTCACACCATCCTTCAACATATCAATTTGTTTAGGGCATCAAAATGTAACCAGTCACTTATAAACTTTTTAAGTACTTGATGATATTCATATTCAGAGTCATAGCAATACTAACTGCCAAAGACTTCAAATCATGTCTTCTCTACATCAATTGCAAGTGTGAAATGTTATTATATTTTATGTTACATTATGGTATGTGCTACCCCTGATAAATCATTCATTTTGAAATACAGACACCTTGCCTGATGAATGCATTTAACTGATTGTATGCTGGATTTAACCTCTATAACAAAGTCCATTTGCTTTCCAATAGCAGCTTTATTATATATACAATGTACCGTTAATAATATCATCCAAATTTACTACTCTTCCATTCAGTTTAAAAGACACCGATGCGAAGCGGCTGAAAGATGAGTATCAGAGGCTGGTTGATGGGTTGCGTGATGCAAGCAGAGCGAGGGAGACAGACGTTCACCTGGCCAATCCAGTCCTACCAGATGAAGTGCTACAGGGTAAATTTCAGACATGGGAGGGTACACACATCCAAAAGAGAGAAATCAGTAGTCATAAGCCATAAATTAGGAAAGTGAAAACATATGTTAACAGCTGATCTGGTCACCCATTAGGTGAAAAAAAGGGGAAGCAAATATTCATTAAAGAATGAATTGCATCATCACTAAAAATGTTGAATTTTCAAGTTCAAAATAAATTAGTGTGATCCACATTTCACTGAATACAAACAACTAAGTATTGTCCATGGATGATCTTCTTTGCTTTAAAAAAAGGGTCTATAGTTCTTAAATTTATGCAACCTTCCTCCTCATACAGAGGCTGTCCCAGGGAACATCCGCACAGCAGAGCATTTCATCGGCTTCCTGCGGAGATTTGTAGAGTACCTAAAGATGAGGCTTAGAATACAACATGTCATCTCAGAGACGCCTGCCTCCTTCCTCAAAGACGTCTTCTCTAAGGTCTGCATCGAAAGGAAGCCACTCAGGTAACATAGGCATACACCACACAGCGCAAAATAGTGCATTCTGTACTTGATTGTTTTTAATGTTCATTGTTAAGTTTGCATTTGTTGAAGTGTGAAAAGACATAATATTGCAGCCTCTTGAGACCTAAGAGTGATGTATTTTAGTGTGCTAGCAAAGTTGTGGTGTTATTTTTTCAAATACTGCGAAGGTTTTCATCTGTAGCCTCAACATAATGCTAGTAATGTCTGTTGGTCATGTCACATATAGCTTTATAAATGTGGCTTCTTCAATCTATTGAGAATGAGCTTTGAGAATGGCAGCTGTCACCATGGTAGTATAAGTCAAGTGAATGTTAGCCCTGGCTTGTGAATTATTTTGACAAAGTTGTGATATGATTGTGTCAATCACTGGGATGATATCCATTTATAGCTTTGACCTGGATGAAAAATCATGCCTCCCACCCCTGACCTTTGTCTGTGTTGTAGGTTCTGTGCTGAGCGGCTTCATTCCCTGCTGCGGACACTAGAGCTGGACGATGTCCAGGACAGTATGTCTCCTCTCATGCTGGTCAGCGCATTCGCTACACTGGTCAGCACATACACAAAGGGTAATGACCTCAGCCTCAGTTAAAGAGCTCCCAGATAGAGAGGGGAAGAACAGGGAAGAAAGGAGGATAGGAAAAAGGCAGAGAGAGGAAGTGGGAGGGGGGGGGCGTTCAGGAGGGTATGTGTCCTCTCATGCTGGTCTCTGCCTTCACTACCTTTGTCAGCATATACACAAAGGTTAACGCACTCTGCCTCGTCTAAAGAACTCTAAAAGAGAGAAAGAGAGTGAGAGACGTATGGTAGATACAGGAGGGAGGAGGGAGGGAGGAAAGGAGGGAGAGGGAGAGAGGAAGATGGAAGGAATGAGAGAGACTCAGAGAAAGGGATGTAAAGAGAGAGACTTCCAGGACAGATTCCAATAACAAAAAATGTTATTTGCTTGCTTGCTAATTATCATTGTGAAAACGATTTTGAGTATTTCCCATATAATGTTTTTTGCCATTGCTACAATAGGATATTTGAACTGTGAATTTGATGACTACTTGTCAATTTCTTTAATAGAGAAATGTACTGCATACGGCATATATTTCGCGAGTCTAATTTTTCGCGAATCAGAATTCACAACAATTTCGCGAGTGGTTAAATTCGTGATTGTTGAATAGTAGTACTATTAGCACATGTTCTCCTGCATGTCGTATTCATGTTTTCGCGTGTTGTTAAATTCGCGAATAGCACCCGACTCGCGAAATTCTTGAAAATAAAACCTCAGCGAAATATATGGCATATACAGTAATCAGTACGCATGGTTTGGAAAATGTTGTGATTGTTAATGTTTTTGTTTTATTCAGGTTTCAGTCTGATCATCGAACCTTTTGATGATAAATCACCAACCATCTCCAACCCAGTACTCCATTTCAGGTAAGCCTTTCAAAAGCATTCTTCTTTCGCATATGGACATCAGCTATGTCAAAAGAATTTCATAACATTGAAACAAAATTGTATGCATTCCCAGGAGTTCAAAGTCCAAATAAACTAGGATGTCTGATACTGTGATTAACAACGATAAAACAATTGAAATAGACGAACAGACAAGAGCAAGGACAGCTAGACAAGAAATAGACAACAATCTATCACCCCAGCCAGACTATGCTTTATTCCAGATGTAACTGAGCAGTGTTTCATCAGTCAAACCACCACTCAAACTTTTTTTCTTGGCCTATCAAAAGTGAGGCATTTTCACTGGACAGAAAAGTAAACAGACTCATACTCTCAATCTTTTGATATAATGACAGAATTTGGCACAAAAGAGGCTATTTGTGCTGCCAATTTCAAGATTGTACCTTATAAAAACCTTGTGATAAAATTACATGCATTTCTTGCACACTAGTGAAATCACCTCAATGTATGCAACATTTATGCTGCTGTTTCAGCATACGTGCATGAGTTGATTGTTAGATATTGTATCATAAGTTATATATAAACTAGGTGAGATGATACAGACAATGTAAACTGGTACTGGCTGTATCTCAATGGGAGAAGTAACAAGGATGATTGATCTCATGTCAAGTTTATTTGTTTTCTTTCTTGCTGTCTGTTTCAAGCTGCATGGATGCTTCCATTGCCATCAAACCAGTCTTTGATAGGTTTCAGTCTGTCATCATTACATCAGGGGTGAGTTTGCAGTTTTGATACCCTCTACATAACCCTTTCAAGCCTGTGCTTTAGGCTTGACGTTATTACGATTCAAATCAAATTTTCTAATGTTTATTTTCATATTTTTATAGATATGTTTTTGTGTATGTGTATAATTTCATGAAATATGTCATGTTTTTGCTGATAATGTGCTGATAATTGTGTCTGTCTCTTTAAGGATTTATTTTCCCTTTATCTTTAAAAGTTATTATTATTACTAGTTTAATTTTTGTGATCTTAACCGATGCAGACACTGTCACCGCTGGACATGTACCCAAAGATCCTGGACTTCCGACCGGTCTCCATGGCCTCCTTCTCCATGACCCTCTCCAGGAGCAGCATCTGCCCCATGGTGAGACGCCTCTAGAAAATCACTCTAGATTTACTATTTATACCCAAAAACCGTTGGGCCTGAGATCAATGTCACAGCTGATTGCAATCATTTGCAGTCAGACTGCAGTCAATGTATGGAGCTGATTGCATTTAATTGCAATCAGCTGTGACTTAGTTCTCAGGCTCTACTGTACATGGAAAAATTGTAGGAAATAATTTGCTCAATCACATTTGTATTAATTTTTTTATGTGAAATCATGTTGATTTTAATAATTACTATGCAAAAATAGATCAAGATATCACTTGCAATAATGTGGTATGTGACATAAGAGAGAGTCTTGTAAAGGATATTGTGTGTGTGTGATTGTGTGTATAGATGTGTATGTGTATGAATGGGTATAGGTTTAGCTGTGTGTGTGCGTGTGTGTGTGTGTGTGTGTGTGTGTGTGTGTGTGTGTGTGTGTGTTTGTGTGTGTGTGTGTTTGTTTATGTGTGCATGGGTGTGTGTATAAGCATGTGCCATGACCAACATATTTCTTCATCTTGTTTTCTATAGATTGTGGCACGAGGGAATGACCAGGTTGCCATTTCATCTCGGTTTGAAAGCAGAGAAGATGTGGGTGAGTGAATGACATACAGTGAGGGTCATACCTGCCATCATTACTTAAATACTAGTCTACCGTTAGTTGTCAAAGTATGCAATGGAAGTGCCTATTCAACAGCGCAGGCATCAGCTTGTCTAATTCTGGCATTGTGGTTTGTCTGGTTTGCATAGGGCGCTTGGGACACAATCAAGCTCTATGGAGCTTGAGATCATCAGAGCTTTTATAGCTGCCACTTCGCTGATGCTCGTGGCCACATGTGGTCAGCACATTGGTCGGGGTCATACTGGTGGTCATAGTCTATGTGGTAGACATAACAGTGATCAGAGTCGGACACAATGGATTTGCAGCCTGCCATCCTTCCTGGTCGTCCACATCATCCACATCGTCGACCATGTTCTCAGACACGGTCGGTCGGGGGGAGGAGTGGCTGGATCATAGCTCAAATAATCACTGTTAAATATTATTTGCTAGGAAAAAATTACATACTAATGTCAAAAGTAATATGAAATTTTTCATCAAATTTCTTATCTGTTTTCTCTTCTGATTTGAATTTAAAGTACATCTCTCCATACAAAATCATATTCTAATATCAAAGAATTATTCCAAAAGTTAAACAAACTTGGATCTATAGATTTCTTTCCATCAAATACATTATAATATCCTTTTGCTCTGAATGTAACAACATTTATTGCACCACCCGCAGACATAAGAATATTGCAATCAGTTGATGCATCTGCTTGAATTTTGTAGGTGCGAAACCAAATAATATATATTTAATATTCCTTATAGTTGGAAGCTTTTCCTGTAATGAAAAGGGACAACCCTTCTGGAACATCAACTCTCTGTCCTTGAGACGGCAAGCCTTTCATTTACCCAAGCAAGGGGTTCGCTGCTGCTCAAGTTTTCTGCATTAAAAGAACATTTTGGCAAGAAACCTGAATTGTGATCACACTGGTTTGTTTGAATGTTTTTTTCCAGCTGTGATCAGGAACTACGGGAACCTGTTGGTTGAGCTGTCGACCATTGTACCTGACGGCATCGTGGCTTTCTTTACCAGCTACGTTTACATGGTAAGCATAAAGCACATAGGATATTAACAAAGTCTACAACCATTGAGTCTCATAGTCACACAGGCCGATGAAATTTCCATAAAATAGTCTACAAATCTGATGTCCCACAAGCCTTGCATTTGTTGACATATTACATTTTCTTAATGTTTATTTTATTGATTGTCAACAGGAAATTTGCATCAAATGAACATAACAAAAAAAAAAAAAAAACACAGATGGTGCACCCTAAGTATGATTGAACAGCTTTGCTAAATAACTGTGATTTCTTGTTACCCAAAAATTGTTGGAAGCCAAATGCCTTCGCTGAGCCACTGGCTTACTATCTCCCATGCTACCATTGATTTTAACCGTGTATTGCCTGTATCTCTGACAGGAGTCAGTGGTAGCCAGCTCATTAGCTGAGTCACTAGTTCACTATGTCCCATTGATATAATTGGTGCCAAGTCTTGTACTGCCTGTATCTCCATTCAGGAGTCAGTGGTAGCCAGCTCATTAGTTGAGTCACTAGTTCACTATGTCCCATTGATATACTTGATGCCAAGTCTTGTACTGCCTGTATCTCCATTCAGGAGTCAGTGGTAGCCAGCTCATTAGCTGAGTCACTAGTTCACTATGTCCCATTGATATACTTGGTGCCAAGTCTTATACTGCCTGTATCTCCATTCAGGAGTCAGTGGTAGCCAGCTCATTAGTTGAGTCACTAGTTCACTATGTCCCATTGATATAATTGATGCCAAGTCTTGTACTGCCTGTATCTCCATTCAGGAGTCAGTGGTAGCCAGCTCATTAGTTGAGTCACTAGTTCACTATGTCCCATTGATATACTTGGTGCCAAGTCTTGTACTGCCTGTATCTCTGACAGGAGTCAGTGGTAGCCAGCTCATTAGTTGAGTCACTAGTTCACTATGTCCCATTGATATAATTGATGCCAAGTCTTGTACTGCCTGTATCTCTGACAGAAGTCAGTGGTAGCCAGCTCATTAGTTGAGTCACTAGTTCACTATGTCCCATTGATATAATTGATGCCAAGTCTTGTCCTGCCTGTATCTCCATTCAGGAGTCGGTGGTAGCCAGCTCATTAGCTGAGTCACTAGTTCACTATGTCCCATTGATATACTTGGTGCCAAGTCTTGTACTGCCTGTATCTCCATTCAGGAGTCAGTGGTAGCCAGCTCATTAGCTGAGTTACTAGTTCACTATGTCCCATTGATATAATTGATGCCAAGTCTTGTACTGCCTGTATCTCCATTCAGGAGTCAGTGGTAGCCAGCTCATTAGTTGAGTCACTAGTTCACTATGTCCCATTGATATACTTGATGCCAAGTCTTGTACTGCCTGTATCTCCATTCAGGAGTCAGTGGTAGCCAGCTCATTAGCTGAGTCACTAGTTCACTATGTCCCATTGATATAATTGATGCCAAGTCTTGTACTGCCTGTATCTCCATTCAGGAGTCAGTGGTAGCCAGCTCATTAGTTGAGTCACTAGTTCACTATGTCCCATTGATATAATTGATGCCAAGTCTTGTACTGCCTGTATCTCCATTCAGGAGTCAGTGGTAGCCAGCTCATTAGCTGAGTCACTAGTTCACTATGTCCCATTGATATAATTGATGCCAAGTCTTGTACTGCCTGTATCTCCATTCAGGAGTCAGTGGTAGGCAGCTCATTAGTTGAGTCACTAGTTCACTATGTCCCATTGATATAATTGATGCCAAGTCTTGTACTGCCTGTATCTCCATTCAGGAGTCGGTGGTAGCCAGCTCATTAGCTGAGTCACTAGTTCACTATGTCCCATTGATATAATTGATGCCAAGTCTTGTACTGCCTGTATCTCCATTCAGGAGTCAGTGGTAGCCAGCTCATTAGTTGAGTCACTAGTTCACTATGTCCCATTGATGTAATTGATGCCAAGTCTTATACTGCCTGTATCTCCATTCAGGAGTCAGTGGTAGCCAGCTCATTAGTTGAGTCACTAGTTCACTATGTCCCATTGATATAATTGGTGCCAAGTCTTGTCCTGCCTGTATCTCCATTCAGGAGTCGGTGGTAGCCAGCTCATTAGTTGAGTCACTAGTTCACTATGTCCCATTGATATACTTGGTGCCAAGTCTTATACTGCCTGTATCTCCATTCAGGAGTCAGTGGTAGCCAGCTCATTAGTTGAGTCACTAGTTCACTATGTCCCATTGATATAATTGATGCCAAGTCTTGTACTGCCTGTATCTCCATTCAGGAGTCAGTGGTAGCCAGCTCATTAGTTGAGTCACTAGTTCACTATGTCCCATTGATATACTTGGTGCCAAGTCTTGTACTGCCTGTATCTCTGACAGGAGTCAGTGGTAGCCAGCTCATTAGTTGAGTCACTAGTTCACTATGTCCCATTGATATAATTGATGCCAAGTCTTGTACTGCCTGTATCTCTGACAGGAGTCAGTGGTAGCCAGCTCATTAGTTGAGTCACTAGTTCACTATGTCCCATTGATATAATTGATGCCAAGTCTTGTCCTGCCTGTATCTCCATTCAGGAGTCGGTGGTAGCCACCTCATTAGCTGAGTCACTAGTTCACTATGTCCCATTGATATACTTGGTGCCAAGTCTTGTACTGCCTGTATCTCCATTCAGGAGTCAGTGGTAGCCAGCTCATTAGCTGAGTCACTAGTTCACTATGTCCCATTGATATAATTGATGCCAAGTCTTGTACTGCCTGTATCTCCATTCAGGAGTCAGTGGTAGCCAGCTCATTAGTTGAGTCACTAGTTCACTATGTCCCATTGATATAATTGATGCCAAGTCTTGTACTGCCTGTATCTCCATTCAGGAGTCGGTGGTAGCCAGCTCATTAGCTGAGTCACTAGTTCACTATGTCCCATTGATATAATTGATGCCAAGTCTTGTACTGCCTGTATCTCTGACAGAAGTCAGTGGTAGCCAGCTCATTAGTTGAGTCACTAGTTCACTATGTCCCATTGATATAATTGATGCCAAGTCTTGTACTGCCTGTATCTCTGACAGAAGTCAGTGGTAGCCAGCTCATTAGTTGAGTCACTAGTTCACTATGTCCCATTGATATAATTGATGCCAAGTCTTGTACTGCCTGTATCTCTGACAGAAGTCAGTGGTAGCCAGCTCATTAGTTGAGTCACTAGTTCACTATGTCCCATTGATATAATTGATGCCAAGTCTTGTACTGCCTGTATCTCCATTCAGGAGTCAGTGGTAGCCAGCTCATTAGTTGAGTCACTAGTTCACTATGTCCCATTGATATAATTGATGCCAAGTCTTGTACTGCCTGTATCTCCATTCAGGAGTCGGTGGTAGCCAGCTCATTAGTTGAGTCACTAGTTCACTATGTCCCATTGATATAATTGATGCCAAGTCTTGTACTGCCTGTATCTCCATTCAGGAGTCGGTGGTAGCCAGCTCATTAGTTGAGTCACTAGTTCACTATGTCCCATTGATATACTTGGTGCCAAGTCTTGTACTGCCTGTATCTCTGACAGGAGTCAGTGGTAGCCAGCTCATTAGTTGAGTCACTAGTTCACTATGTCCCATTGATATAATTGATGCCAAGTCTTGTACTGCCTGTATCTCCATTCAGGAGTCAGTGGTAGCCAGCTCATTAGTTGAGTCACTAGTTCACTATGTCCCATTGATGTAATTGATGCCAAGTCTTATACTGCCTGTATCTCCATTCAGGAGTCAGTGGTAGCCAGCTCATTAGTTGAGTCACTAGTTCACTATGTCCCATTGATATAATTGATGTCAAGTCTTGTCTTGCCTGTATCTCCATTCAGGAGTCAGTGGTAGCCAGCTCATTAGTTGAGTCACTAGTTCACTATGTCCCATTGATATACTTGATGCCAAGTCTTATACTGCCTGTATCTCCATTCAGGAGTCAGTGGTAGCCAGCTCATTAGTTGAGTCACTAGTTCACTATGTCCCATTGATATACTTGATGCCAAGTCTTGTACTGCCTGTATCTCCATTCAGGAGTCAGTGGTAGCCAGCTCATTAGTTGAGTCACTAGTTCACTATGTCCCATTGATATACTTGATGCCAAGTCTTGTACTGCCTGTATCTCTGACAGGAGTCAGTGGTAGCCAGCTCATTAGCTGAGTCACTAGTTCACTATGTCCCATTGATATAATTGGTGCCAAGTCTTGTCCTGCCTGTATCTCCATTCAGGAGTCAGTGGTAGCCAGCTCATTAGCTGAGTCACTAGTTCACTATGTCCCATTGATATAATTGATGCCAAGTCTTGTACTGCCTGTATCTCCATTCAGGAGTCAGTGGTAGCCAGCTCATTAGTTGAGTCACTAGTTCACTATGTCCCATTGATATAATTGATGCCAAGTCTTATACTGCCTGTATCTCCATTCAGGAGTCAGTGGTAGCCAGCTCATTAGCTGAGTCACTAGTTCACTATGTCCCATTGATATACTTGATGCCAAGTCTTGTACTGCCTGTATCTCCATTCAGGAGTCGGTGGTAGCCAGCTCATTAGCTGAGTCACTAGTTCACTATGTCCCATTGATATACTTGGTGCCAAGTCTTGTACTGCCTGTATCTCCATTCAGGAGTCGGTGGTAGCCAGCTGGTATGAGCAGGGCATCATTGACAGCATCCAGAGGAACAAGCTGCTCTTCATTGAGACTCAAGACGCTGCAGAGACCAGCATTGCTCTCAAGAACTACCACAAGGTCAGTCTGTCCTCATTGGCCATTGGACTGGCACACAGCTGTTGTGAAGGATCGATGTGTATTACTGGTAGACTGGGACCATATTCATGAAACCTTAGTAGCCTAGTTAGTGACTGGAAATGCATGTAGCTGAATGCACTTTAGTTACTAACTAGGCTTTGTAAAGTTTCATGAATGTGGTCCCTGGTATCTTGGTTGAGTGGTTGTGTGACTGAAGTTCTCAAGATTCCAGGTTCAAGCCCAACCTTGTGCACATGTCATGTACATGTACATTGAATTGAGGGCTGGAGGGATAGTGGATAGTGCTTCTAAACACACTGTTTGATTTCCCTCCAGCAGTTGGGTATACAAGTTATGTCATGACAGGGTAACTGATGTATGCTTGCGGTATTGCACCCTGTTTCTTTTATTTGTCTGCTTTGATTCAAGCTAACTTACTATTAGGCTTTTACCCCCCACCAACTACCAGTTGACTCTTGTCTCTTCTAATATGTCACAGGCCTGTGAGAACGGGAGAGGGGCCGTGCTGCTCTCAGTGGCACGGGGAAAGGTGTCAGAAGGCATTGACTTTGGTAGGTAGTTCTATAAACTAAGCACCCAAGCATTCACTTATCATATTTGATCGTCAGTGGAAATGATTTTCAACTGAGAAATTAATAGTCTTTGGATTGTAGTTGACTAAATGCCAGACTTATTCCATAGCTTCATGGGACTCTAAGAACACAGTGCTCCTCTTAGATCTTACTTTCTACTTGTGAGACATTGTTTAACCCTTGGCTATGTTGATGGTACATTGTTTAGCTCTGTTATTCAGCATGACTTTTCTCCTTTACAACCTTATTTAATCCTTTGACTCTATTGATGGTACTTTGTTTAGCTCTTGTTATTACAGGTTACTATCCTCATGTAAGACAGTGTTTAACCATTTGACTCTATTGATAGTACATTGTTTAGCTCTGTTATTCAGGGAGGGCTTTCACATGCAAACTAGTTAAAAGGGAGGTGAATGAATGAATGAAAACATTCATAAGGCTTTGAGGCTGGTAACTCTCACCTGCTTATGGTCACCAAGCTAGTGGGATTAGTTTAGGATTATCACTTTAAAGCTTTTAGAAATCCATGCTTTGCCAAAAGTAATCCTGCCTGTCCACCCAATCTGCTCAAAGGTCACCATTATTCATCCAAAGTGATGAACAAGTAGAAGATTTAGACTTGAAGCTTGAATCTTGATCCCCTCCATCTGTAGACCATCACTTTGGCCGTGCTGTGATCATGTTGGGGATCCCCTATGTCTACACTCAGTCTAGGATTCTCAAGGCTCGGCTGGAGTACCTGAGAGACCAGTACCAGATCAAAGAGAACGACTTCCTCACTTTTGATGCCATGAGGCATGCTGCACAGGTACTGATAGGGTTGGAGAAGGGAAGGTCTAGATAATGGGATGAGTATTATGGCACATCTCTCTTTGCCTAAATCTCCCAGAGTCTCCCCTCGTCCAAATAGTCAGATCAAAAGGGACAGACTTCCTTATGTTCCTAAGGCATGCTGCTTAGGCAGGAATCTCGTCAATGTTGATTTGATGTTGTATAAACACTATGTGCAAACTTTCTTTGCAAAATAATACCACTTACAATATTTTGTTTTACCACATACTACTGTGTGTAAATATTGTAGAACAGTGAGTGGAAATAAGCTCCTTTTGTGCCAATGAGTGATTTTTACTGCACACAAAACCAACCATGTTAAGAAACTTGTGCACAGGTCTCAGACATAGAGATTATTGATGTGGGGGTTTAAGGGGAGAGGCTCCCTTTATTCGCACTCTTGCTTCAAGATTGTTCAAGTACCAGATATTGAGCAGTTGTGTTTGTATGTTTGTGTGTGTGTAAGGAGGAGGTGGTGGAGGTTTAGATCAAGACAAGTCCTCATGGTCACTGCCATGAGCAAAAAGTTCATAAAGGATAAGGGAAGAAGCATGAGAACATAATGACACAGTGTTCTATGTGAATGGTTGTGTTCTAGCTAAGGCATACAGAACAGTATCAGTCTTGGGTAAAGGTTTACAGTATGTGCATTCATTATTAGATATTTCATCCTTTGTGATTCAGTAGTTTCTTGGTTTACCTGTTCTCTTGACAGTGTGTGGGGCGAGCGTTGAGAGGGAAGACAGACTATGGAATCATGGTGTTTGCTGACAAGGTAGGATCGTCTTAGACTTGGTCTTAAGAAAATGTTGTTTTCCTCAAAAAAAGATATGTTATTCAATGCTTTGACTCATGTTTCTGCAATTTGTTTTCCCTCAAGAATGTTCACCAATTGTATACCAAAACTACATAACCCTGTGTTGGGATATTGAGGGTATATGACAGACAAGCCATAGTAGTTTCATATATGTATACACATACATTGCTAAACATCATAAAGGTATCAAAACTGAATGGTTCTAAACTTGAAACTAGTCATGTTATAATGCTAAACATGTTATTCATGTTATGTTCAAGATACGTAGCATACACAAAAATGAAGGAAATTAGTTTTGTGTGTATATACATTAGATACGAATGAAGAGGGAAATAATGGTACACAAATGCTTCATGATGTTTCTCTTACTTCTTCATCTCTCAATTTGTCTTTTTCTCCCTCCTTCCCTCTTACCCCTCTCTATCCCTCTCCCTCTCTGCATGCCCCCTCTCCCCCTTTCTACCCCTTCTCCCCCTCTCTCCCACACTCTCCCCCCTCTCCCTCCCTCTCTCACCCCCCCCCCCCCTTCTCCTTCCTCTCTCTCTCCCCCTCCCTCTGTCTCCCTGTGTCTCCCTCTGGCTCTGCCTCTCTCTCTCTCTCTCTCTCTCTCTCTCTCTCTCTCTCTCTCTCTCTGTCTGTCTGTCTGTCTGTCTGTCACAGAGATACTCACGGGCTGACAAGAGAGGGAAGCTGCCGCGCTGGATCCAGGAGCACCTCGGTGACAGTGTTCTTAACCTGTCCACGGATGAGGCTGTGCAGCTCAGCAAACGATTCCTACGTCAGATGGCACAACCATTCAAGAGGGTGTGTATTGGTGTATTCATTGCATGAATAAATTCAAGGTCATTTGTACACTAAGTATGTTCAATTCCTTTGAAATGGTTGACATACTGTGCATGCACCCATACCCAAGAAATCAAAGGCAGTAGAGTATGGATGTAGAAGCCCAACTCTAAACATGCGGTCATCTATGACAAGATAGGAGCAGTCCTGTGTGTATGAGTCATTATTTTAATGCCTGATAACACCCAGGTGATCCACACATTATATTTTTTCATTTGTTTTCGTTTCGTCACAGGAGGATCAGCTTGGTATGTCACTGCTTACTCTGGAACAGTTAGAATCAGAGGAGATGAAGAAGAAACTGGATCAAACTGTTCATCAGATGTGAACTGCACCAACAATTCTTCCTCTCAGGAAAGATGTTAAGTTACCACGTCAGATGTGAAATGTATCAACAGATCTGCCTGAGAGGAATGGTGTGAATTGACTGGACCAGGCTATTCATCAGATGTGAACTGGACCATCATTCTTCCTGTAAGGGAGAGGGTCAACTGACTGGACCAGGCTATTCATTAGATGTGAACTGGACCAACCATTCTTCCTGTGAGGGAGAGCATCAAATGACTGGACCAGGCTATTCATCAGATGTGAACTGGACCAATCATTCTTCCTGTGAGGGAGAATGTCAACTGACTGGACCAGGCTATTCATCAGATGTGAACTGGACCAATCATTCTTCCTGTGAGGGAGAGGGTCAACTGACTGGACCAGGCTATTCATCATGTGTGAATTGGACCAACCATTCTTCCTGTGAGGAAAGATGTGAACTTACTGGACCAGACAGTGTGTCAGTTATGAAGACTGTTTTCAGTCAGAGCTGTGAACAACATAGAAGAGAAGACTAAGTGTCACATAGAAAACTTGTCAACAATTCTCACTCTGATAAAGCATGAAGAAGTGGCTTATTTACTTACAGGAGCACTGTGGTCTTATTGTGGGAGCTCTCAGCTCTCATATGAGAGATCCTGGATCCAGGGTCTGCCTGGTTTGTACACACATGGATAAGGTGTTCTCCCCAATTCTTGTCCCTCATAATCTAAGGGGGAAGATGATGAGAGAGAGAGAGAGAGAGAGAGAGAGAGAGAGAGAGAGAGAGAGAGAGAGAGAGAGAGAGAGAGAGAGAGAGAGAGAGAGAGAGTTTGGGGAGAAAGATGTGGAGAGAGAGAGAGGGGAGAGTGAGAGAGCAAGAGAGAGGCAAAAATGGACAAGGAAATAGATGAAACCCTTTTGCTGTGCAAGTGCTGTCTGATAAAGGAAATAAAAATCATGGCATAAGAATGCATTTTAATCAATTTGGTAACTCTATTTGATAGGATGCATTACTTAGATATATATCATGAAAACAGACACATTTCTCTACCAGTGTTAAGGTGCCAAACTGCCAGGCAAAGTCCTTCTCTATGGGACTTGTATGCATGAAATGCAACCGTGTTGTAGAAAGAGTTCAGAGTTTTTCTGAGCATAGTGAGCATGGTCCAAATGTGTAAATGAATCATGAAAATGTGATTTAGATGCTGTATTGACATAAAGGCTGTTATCGATAAGCTCCATCAAAGGTTTGAACATCATCCATCAGACTGCACCCATGTGTGTCCAATTTTTATAAGGAAAAGTTCATTTTCGATGAGGAAGTTGATACATTTTATTATGTGTAGTTATCAATGCAAAGAAGACCACAGGTCTCTTCAAATATGAAGTGGGATAATCAGTAAAGTATAGATATAATTTTGGGAGGAAGTCTTAATACAATGAGGGAGAGTAAGCCCAATTCAGATTAAAGAAAATATAGCATAAAGTGATAGTTATTTGCTGAACCCCCCCCCCCCCCCCCCCACACACACACACACACATTTCTGTCATTAGGAATAGAAGTACCGGTAGACATGAATCATAAGCATCAATGTTTGTTCGTGCATGTGACTTGTGTACTTGTTCATATAAAAGCATAGAAAATCTGAAAACATCTGGAAGTCAACCAAAAAACTAGGTTTTAAAAGATTTTGATAGCCAGTCAATAAAATAAATCAGATATGAAAGTAGCACTGTTACCATAACCTTGAAGACGTGTTGCCTATGTGCCAAATAACCCACGAGTCATGAAACCTTCCTATGTTTGTAGGTCTGTACAGTATACACACAGCAATGACTCTGTATTGTTTTGTATACATGTACTCGTAATATCATGATATATCATGCACAGAAACTGAATAAATATGTGTACATAACAATTTCTATGCTATCAAATATACCCCATTGAGCTCATTGTTGTATTGCTTTCATGGCCTAAGCTTGTTTGTCTAAAAGGTATGAAAATTATTTAAATGGAGAATGTGAATTATAAGTCGAGATGTAGATATAAAGGAAGAGGGGAGGAGAGTGAGACAGCGAGAGAGGGGGTGAGAGAGAGAGAGAGGGTGAGCGGGAGAGACGGTGAGTGTGAGATAGAGAAGGGGGGTGAGAGAGAGAGAGAAGGGGGGTGAGAGAGAGAAGGGGGGTGAGAGAGAGAAGGGGGGTGAGAGAGAGAAGGGGGGTGAGAGAGAGAGAAGGGGGGTGAGAGAGAGAGAGAAGGGGGTGAGAGACAGAGAAGGGGGTGAGAGAGAGAGAAGGGGGGTGAGTGAGAGAGCGAGGGGGGGGGGGTGTATTGCCATTATTGAAAAGCTTTATTGAAAAATAACAATAAACTAGCAGCTCACTTACATTGACTTAGGATTATATAGAATAACAGAAACATTCATAGATGAACAATTTCATACATTACAGTATCCTGGTTATACATGTACTACATTGCAGCCAGTTCTATTTTAAGCATGGTTAAATGGTATTGCAGAATGTATCATATGATTTAAAGCGACAGAGGGGGAAAGTGATAGAACGAGGTACCGAAATAGAGAAGGAGATGCAACTTTTTCCTGTGCAAGTATTGTACAAGAAATGAGATGAAAATCATGGCATCCCAACAATCCAGGGAAAACTTCGAAAAAAACCCTCCCCCGCCCCCTACACACACGTACACGCACACACCACTTAAACGTCCGCGCTCCCCGAGCCCTAGTAGAAAAAAAGTACAGTGTAAGCGCGAAGTCCACGTATTGACTGTTTTGCTGGCCGAATCCACCGGGCCGGGGGGCGGGCCTAGCGTGATTGTATACTGGAATGGACATCATGTATGCGCTACGTACTGACTCGGCGAGCTAGCGCTGCGCGCTGTACTGAATGTGCATTTCCGGGAAGCTACCTCGCGCACCGGGCTTGCATGCTATCGCTAGCGTAGCTCGAGCTAGCTAGCTCGGACGTCGTCAGCGATAGTCCACGTACGTTCTCTTAGCTCGCTTGTGTTGGAGCAACCTGCGGAAACCAAGTGAACATTTTTCGTTAGTAGATCGTCTTTTCCAGTATGGCTGCGTTGATACGTAGAAGATCGCGAGTTTTATTAATAGGTGCAGTTGCTTGGATCGTAGTTGTTATTTTATATCTTCACAACAGTGATAGTGGAGAGGTGAGTTTTGATACTTCGTATTTTCATCATCTCTATCGCTCGCAATTGCAATGTACAGGGACATTTACGCTGAGCGTAAGTGACACTACCACTGTTGTTGGCTTGTTATTTATGCGGGCCGTTTGGGTTTGTGTTGCGTCCATACGTAGCGTGCCTGCCTGCCGCTTATTTGTTTGAAGATGCCGCGAATTGATTGTGGCATGGTCGCCCAATGTGCTTAATTATGAAGTTTATTGCAAGGAAAATATAAAACTTTTTTGCAAGATTGCATTAATTGTTTCTTTATTATGTTGGTTCCTGATATATATGCGTGTTTGTTTGTGATATATGTGTTTATTTTCTCTGGCTTAATTTTAGCTTGGAGTCGTATTGGCAAGGTTGGTGGAAGGCCGAAGAGGAAGTGGGAAATGCATTAATGCTGCCTTGTTTTTTATATATTCTCTTAATATTTTCGTCTTAGACTTTATAATCAACGTTGGTGATCTGAATGTATACGCTATCTTTCCTTAGCTGTGCTTCGGAAAGATAGCTACATCCAGATCGCCTCGGAAGTGATAGTTCGTCTCATTGCCTGAAACCAAAAGTTGATTATTTGCTTTATATTCCACATCTGAAACCAACTATCTTTACCAAAAATGTACAAAAGTGATGTTTGCTTCTCTACCTAACCCCCGCGTGTTAGGATGCGTTAGTAGGGCAATTGATAGTACGAGTGTAACGCACTTTCATTTCACGCGTATTCAAAATATTGATCACGCGTTACGACTGTGAGGAGTGAAGAGATCAGCGAAACTAAAAAGTACTATCACCTATAGTGTAACAAACTTTTCTTCTCAGGTGATCAGATGGGAAAAACATGATCTACTCTTGACCAATTATATAACAACATTCTTAGTATGTGGAATATAATATAACCTATTAGTATAGAGAGAGCGTGTGCCTTAATACACAATTCATGAAAGTCGGCATGGATCAGCAATATAGGGTACCACCAGGCAGAAATTTAACTCTCTTATATCAAAGATATATCTCAAATAAACATACAAAACAAGTTTGAGGTCCTGAATTTATTTCTTCATTGCTAGGGTATCATTTTTGATATCACATTTCAATAGTTCTGTCCGATAACAATACCACCTCACGATACTCTAATCAATCGCAGCCAGCAACGGAACATAGAGTCGTAGAGATTTCTTCAGGGCGGGAAGAGAGCAGCCGCAAGTACCGTACTAATGCGAGGTTGCCGACCAGAGCTTGGAAACTTGAATAGCAAAACCGCTGGATGAGTTCATTCACAAAGGGGGGCTGCACACCGAGCAGGCATTCTCAGTAGTACAGTGTGTGTGTCAAATCGAGAGAATTCTGGTGAATAAGCAGCGAAAAAAATAGCATCTTCAAATTTGGTAACAGAATCTATCACGAGTGACTTTCAATATGGCAGATAATGAAAACGCCTGTACTGTGTGCTGTATACAGCCCTTTTTCATGCGAGCTGCATGTGTACACATTTTAACATGAAAGTGCGATACTAACTATAGTTTCCGCTGGCGGTAGATCGCTATAAGGTACGCGGAGGTGCAAAACAAATAGACGCGCAGAACATTGAGATGTATTGATGCCTTTTTCTTGAGTACATAAACATATGAGAGCCCACAACAAGATGATTGATATTCAATTCTAGTACCAAAACAACAAAGCATTTGTTTTGTAATGCCTGGATATCTCATTTAAATCTAACCAACATATCTTAATGAACCTTGTCAGAAAAATTAAAACCTATCTGTATCCATGTTTGAAACACCCCAATTCTTAGCAGTCCATAGACATGGTCTTCAAATCATACTTTCATATAGCTCCTTATTACACCCCTCATCGAAGTTATTCGCTCGGTTTGGCGCACATATTATTAACAGAGAATGCCTGCTCGTTGTGCAGCCCCTCTTTGTGTGAACTTACTCATCCAGCGGTTTCTCCCCCCCATCCCCTCCTGATCATCAATATCACTATTGAAAGAAGATTCATCTGAATCATCCTTTTCAATGTCGATGTCATGGTCTAGTGTGTTTGCCGACATGTTGGCTTTACTTAAGAGCAAGTTCAGAGTCAATCGCTGGTTGGAATTGCGTTCAAAAGCTATGCGTGCACGTGTATGTATCAGTAGCTAGCTACACTCCAGCTCAAAGGAATTGGCAAAGGGAAAGGGAAAGGGATGAAAGGGAAGGAGCCGCAGTTTTAAACCGTGGTATATTTTGTCCAATTGAGCACGAAACATGATGCTTTATCAAGGCTCCAATGAATGCATTACGCAGGGAATAGTTTGCCACGTAATACATGCACTGTACGTAGAGCATTCATTTTAACAAACTGCTGTGTACATATGTACAATTGTCAAATTCGTGTAGCCTACTCGTATTCTTTATGAAAATAGAAAATAAGATATGAAAGATATTTAGGGAAAGGATTCCCTGACTGAAACACTGAGTGGAAGGATCTTTAATTGCAAACCTGTGTGGAAGATGAAATAAACTTGTTTCCAGCAAAGTATCTTGGTCCTTAAAAGCCTGACTTCCTGGCTTTAAAGGGCATATACTGTACTGGGAAGGCAAAAAAGCCTTCAAAATGTAATTGTTAGCAATCTTCTTGCCAATGGTCTTAAATTCATGTATTGTCTATTTTAGAAGCTTGCTGAAAGTTATTTGCCCTCAAATGATCGACATTTGGAGAAATGAGTGATTAAATCACAAATCCTCAAAATGTTCGGGCCGAACATTTTGAGGATTTAGTCATTAATAATTAATTACTCCATATGTGGATCATTTGAGGGCAAATTACTGTCAGCAAGCTTCTAAAATAGACAATACATGAATTTAAGACCATTGGCAAGAAGATTGCTAACAATTACATTTTGAAGGCTTTTTTGCCTTCCCAGTACAGTATATGCCCTTTAAGGAATTTCTAAAAATTACAAACTTTCAATAAAGAGGTCTGGCTGCAGTAGACTATCTCATTTCTTTTTCAGGCTCAGCCAAATGGATGTACTGAGAGACGAGTATAATGCAAGAGTAACTACATTTAGTCTTACTGTATGAGCGCTGTACTCTATTTTTAAAGTTTGAAGTAGGAATGTCCAACAGCCTGACAGTCAGCCTATCGTCCTCTTAGCATATATATCATATTGACTTAAAGATTACAAGACAAGGTTACACATTTTGACTGTCTCAGGCAGATGAATTGTTGGTCATACGTCAAAACTGATATGCAGCTAATAAAATACAGTCTAGTTTGATTTGTATGAATGTAGACAACTGGAATTGAAGCAAAAACACTTGGGGTAAGTTAGTTTATGACTAAGTTTCCTGAATGGGGTAGTGGAGCTACAATAACTTTATTGAACTTCTTTTTATGATGGCTTAAACCATGAAAATGAAAAAAAAATAAGTGAAATATGATTCAGAATACCAGAGCAACCATTTAGGACTGTTTATACTGGAAAAACACAATTTCTTCTGCAATTTACTGGTCCATACATGTTTTAAGACTGATTACTTTTGATTTGTGGGTGCAGTGTGCAATGTATTTACTGCATAAATGAAGAATTTACAAATGTACCTGCTAGGGCTTACTTTCAAGTCTGATGTAATGAAATGGATGTACTCTAATATGCTTTTCACACTGGCAAAAATTAGCCCCGTACTATCCTTAGCCCCGTACTATCCCTAACCCCGTACTATTTTTTGAAGCTTTTCACACTGGCATTTCTTAGCCCCGTACTATTTCTTAAACCCGACTAGCTTTTCACACTGTTCTCACTCGAAATCGTTAGCCCCGGACTTTCTCGACAGCTTATGAATATTCATGAGTGTACGTCTTGCACATCGGCTCTTTACCACTCCGCATCAAGGTCACTCGCCCGTCGGGCCTTATCTGATTGGTCTCGGCGTCTCGGCCTTGCGAGCTGACACGGCATTCCCTTAGCCCCGTACTATTTTTCGTTTCTTTTCACACTGGCGCTCTTAGCCCCGGACTATTTGGCTTGGCCCTGCAATTGCGGTGTTAGCCCTGCTTTTTTGCAGGGCCAAATAATCCCGGATTATTGGTGGGGCTAGCCGACTTTGGTAAAAACCAATGTGAACAGAAAGTGGTCTAAGCTTAGCCCCGTACTATAGGTGGGGCTAAGGGGGGGCCTTAGCCCCACCTATAGTACGGGGCTAAGGAAATTTTTGCCAGTGTGAAAAGCATATAATTGGACCTATGTTGTGCATTACACTCTAGGAGGGAAATCCTCTGTGTCATCATTTCATTGGTTAGTTCAACCCAATATAAGCCATTTCACAGCCCCCCCCCCCCCCCCAACCCCTAACTCCTCCCTTTCTCCACCCCCCAACAACAGATGGTTTCTGTTAGATGTATACATCTCTACGAGGCTGCAAACCACATACATTCATAGCATTCTTCTCTGATTTTAATCCATTTACCTCAATATGCTCTTAACCCTTTCTGCCCCAGATAAACCACTGCTCTATGGGTTTTGTGTATTTCTTTTGCAAAATTGCAGCAGTGGGGCATAAGGAGTTAAGACCTGTTTGTGCTGAAATATTGTTATATAGTGTATATCATTATTTGCATTACTGAGCATTCAATATATTTTATATATAGTATATAGTAGAGAGTCTATGTGTACATGAATGTACAGTAATTAGCTTTTAAGATAGTATGTGTACATTGTACAGTACCACAGTAGTGAGAGTAAATTAGTGATGGGTAGTGGGCATGATTCATATACTTGTACATTCAAGGAGAGAAGCTTGCCCGATAACTAGCACTGACATTCTAAGGTCGCTTCCCTGCTAGCACACAGTACTGGTACACACAGGTACCGGGAGTTTCTACCCTTCATGTGTACAGTCTTCAAACAAAGACTGCACATTCGTCAATACTTCTGTTAAATGAGAAAGCAGTGCTAGCTAGGGCTGGGTCTGTTGCTTCATGGATAGCCGTGAGTTGCCCAAGGCACCACATGAGTGCCTGCACAGATGTCTCGCATTTTGGATGTGATGTTGAAGTTGACCTCTTAAAAAGATCATGTACAGTGTACCATTACCAGTGCACTGTATTACTCAGAGTCAGACTGTGCAATGGTGCCACAAGTACATGTACATGCTGCAAGAATTGCAAAAGTATTCATAACAATGGAAACAATTGATAGAATACATGTTTGATTTAATTCCTGATATGTATGATTTATCTTCTTTTTTAAAAGCATGCAATGCATAAGTTACATAAATTGTTGAGTTGAGTAAAGAGAACAGAAAATTCAGTGTACAGTATGCAGTATGTACAGTCGGTTACATACTTGGATCTTTTCATAGTTAATGGTCAATAACATGTATTGAAATTGTTCAATTAGAGAAATGAGAGCTATCATATATGTTTAATCTATATAAAGGAGGAAATGACAGAAACAATCAACATGTATTTTGAAGAACTTCAATATGAACTTGTAGAGACATTATACTGGGTTTCCTCAAAATTGTGTAATACACAATGTAAGAATGAAGATGGAGCATTAATAATGTAAATTTATGTGTAAGATACCTGGTGAAACATTGAAGGGTTGTCATTACTCTTCAAAACACCTGATTGGATATGATACAGTAGATTTCATTGCAGTATATGTTTGTAGAACAAACTGTCCCTGTTTGCCCGCTGACCATTTACTGTGGAAAGACTAATATACATGCATGTACTCTATGAGAGGTCAATGTACATTAGAGTATTACAGTGTACACAATAATTACCCATGTAATTAACACCTGTGCAATGGAGTAGACCCTCTACATGGGGTGAAGGGTTGTGTCATCACAACGGTCTAGCCTATTTACAGATTGTATTCTTCCAGTAGGAAACAAGAAATTTAATCAGGTCTCCGCTTCCCTTAGTATGCAGGATGACACACTCTAACTGTATCATGGAATGTACACAGTCATTGTGTACATGTACTACCATTCTTCAGAATGTTCTCATGTTCATAATGTATCATGATTCATGAAACATCCTGAAACGTGTTGGGCATTATAATGAATAAACCCTAGCATGTAAAAATTGATTTTCGCAGGGGCTCGTAAAGCAGTCCCAGGGTCTTAATTACCCTAGCCCCCTGCTTAATAATATCTTCACTCTTTGGTGCATGCTATGGTTTCAGGTGGGTTTTTTTAATACCAGTACAGCATGGAAATATTGAACATTACAATTTCATTCAATGAAACATTATCATGGCTGCATGATAGTGTTAAGTGTCCATTGTAGTAGGCAATCCTCGTACCCTTCATTTATATTGGGGAATGCTTGGCTGATTTGTTTTATTGGTTAATACATGTATGCTTCTAAGAACTAAGTACATGTATGGTGTGGTGGTGAGAGCTGCTGACTGCCAAATACTGTCAAATGCAAGAAATTATCTTGGGTATTAAGTATGGCCTGGTGCAAACCACTGCACATAAAGAGCACTGTTGTACAAGGTGTCTCGCTTACAAATCCCTCTCCAAGCCAGGTCAAGTAAATGTGTTGCAGGCAGGAAAGATTCCTCAGATCACCTATTTATTGCCCTTACAAGTAGAGTATAGTACCAGGCAGCTGGGCTAAAGTAGCAGTTAAAATGAGTCAGTATTTGTCATTTATCCAGCTCAGTGTATGTACTGTAGAGCTATTTTATCTAGCTAGCTACATGTTGCTTATAATACAATACAAATGAAGGAATTAATATGGACATTTTTCAGTGGAACCCAAACAGCTGTTAAAAGCAATTACACATGAAGCAAAGTGCACGAAAGGGCAATCTGCGACAGGGAGCAACAGACTTGGCTGAGTTGGCTGTGACTATACAGGAACCTGTGCATCCATGTCTGCCGATCGTCAGAGCAGACCTCAGCTGCGATGAGCCATGAGTGACACTAGTATGTCAAGCGATGGAATGCACTTGAACAACTTCCTGCGGCCACCAGATGTTCTTATTTTTAGGTTTTGCCCTTTGCTAAAATGTGTGTAGCCAACCGTTGAGCATTGCTTCCCTCAAAAACCCATTTTCTACCACAGTGCAAACCAGCTTCCTGTTCAGCACACTTGTAGCTCATATCTGATGTAGGTGGAGTGGCATATCACCTGTCTTCAGTAGATCAAAGTTGCAAAATAGCGCATCAATATCTGAATCAGGAAATTATATTTAGCTTGATCAAAGGATATTGTGGCTGTGCTATTTAAACTTTGGTCTGATGAAGACTGTGATTATGCAAATTGTCTCTAAAAAGAAATGCATTTGAAAGAAACACTCAGACAAATATCAACATAAGAAACATGCTATTTATTGTAGAATGAAAACTAACATTTCAAATGAAGAAACTCAACAAAAAGGACAACATAGACATGATTTTTTTTATTAGGGTAATCAATATTGATGTTCCTGCTTTGTTGTTCCTTTCAGAATTCGAGAAAAGGGCGACTGAAGTTTGATGCAGCTGACTTGCCGGCCCATCTAGGAGGAGGAGATGTCCATAATCCAGTCCTCCCTGTGGAGAAAGACAAATCGTGGCGCAGCTTTGACGTGGCCATGTACATAGACAAAACCAGGGTGCGCACAGGAGGAGATGCGTACGCCAGGAATAAATTCAACCAAGTAGCGAGCGACAAGCTCACAGTAGATAGGAATGTTCCAGATACAAGAAATTCACTGTAAGTACACAATTCAGAGATGAGGTGTTTTGTTTCACCTCTACAGTTGTGGAGTGCACAAATGGCTTTTTGATTTAAAGGGAAGGGGTAAGATTGCAGGCCGTAATCATGGTGACACGATTCTGCTGTTTTCACTGGTTACAGATTCTGATTGATTTAAAAAATGTTAATTATTCTGAGATGATTCTTTGCTGGTATCCTGAAATCATACAAGAATGGGACCCATCGTCATGGCTGAATGACACTCCAGCTATTACAGGCCATAAAGTCTTTGCAACTACTTCCCCTTCCTTTAATTTGAAGAACATGGCATGCCACGTCCATATACTAGCATTTGCAAACACTTTGTTTGAGCATTGAATTACAATGTACAGTATGTATGATCTTCAAAGATCCAATAATGTGTAATCTGATTTAGAGTCTATGTAGCAAAAGAGGCTCCTTGCGTGTTTGTGGTATTGGTGGTGGTGGATTGTGGGTGGGTGGGTGGGGGGGGGGGGGTAGGGGGGAGGGATGAGAGGTATAAAATGAATCCTGCAAACAGACAGCAGCATGTGATATCGTGAGTCTTACCCAGGGGTGTACAGACAAGAAGAAGAGTGTTGGGGTTTGTTTGAGGGGCTAGCATGATACTACCCTGTTGTTGACAGTGGACCGAAGATGGGTGCAATGTGTACCGCCAGAATCAACACGCTTGGCCACTTGTAGCGGGCTGCTGGGATGTGTGTTCAGGACTTGAGAGCAGTGCTCCGTCTGAATCCTAAGTAGGTCCGTGGTGATGTGCAACCTGTTCAGACACAGGTACATGTGCTTATGGCTCTGTCAATTCATTATGCTTCATGTTTATTTGGTTTTATACCATGTAAAAGGAAATTGCATGCTGTTGTGTGCAGATTAATCTAAAGCCAATATGCCTGTCAAATGAAGTAAAAATAGATTGAAGGATGTTTTGTTTTATATGTTTCCCTCCCCTATTATGTTTCTATGTTATGTTTTGGGGCAATCCATACTTTCATTGTATGTCCCTCGTTCACTTTAAGATGCAATGTCAGGTGGACCTCAAGTGGATTTACATATTGTACTTCAAAGTTTGTGTCATGGAACTGATGACATGATTTCCATTCAGGATAAAATGTGCTAGAGGTCAAAGTTCATTCAACTAAGACTAAAATCTTCATTAAATCTCAAATTAGCAATTGCTTACTATGCATGATACACAGATGTACCTTGTACACCATTACATCGAAATGAGATGATGAAATGAAATGAGATGAACTTTGAGTCCAGAAAGACAACAACATTAATTTCTTTATGCAGATGTTTTTTAGAAGTATGAATATGCCCTTCCTGATGTAGCAACAGAAGAAGGGTGGAGTTAGCTAGCAAAGATGGGAGGAAAGTGATAGGTTGTATGCCAACAAACCAAGACTGTACAGGTTTGCCTTGGACGATCAGCCAGCTGTATAATGAATGGCTATTTGTATTGGGTAACATTTCCCTCTTCCTACCATGTTGACAGTTCGTTCTCTGCCTCCCCCCCCCCCCCCCCCCAACAGAGCTCTACTGATACATGTAGTCTGCGAGAACAGGCTCTACTTTACCCTTTAATAAAAGTAATAGTGCCTTGAGTAAAGAATATTCCACACACTTACTGTATCAAAATATAGACCTTGTCTGGAGCAGGTATAGTACATGACCTATTGTAGTCTTATAACGCAGACCCGTCTTCATGCGCTATATGAAGGACATATGTATTTTTATGCCTGCAAACTACTCTGCTGTAGTGCATGCAGAACCTTTACATGATAATGGGTACATTCCAGTATGCAGATGTTTCCAAACTGGTTTCTCATATTTCCTCTTCTTACACATTGTAATATTGTAATATAATCAGCAATACTAATAACACTGTACATGTAGGTATTATAGGGTGCATATATGGTATTGGTATTGAATGTATTTTCATCAGCTGATTACAAGAAAACAAGAAACCAAAGAATTTCAGTACGTTCCACCTGACAGAATATGTTTAATTTTGTTTATTTCATACATGCTTGCAAATTGCTTACAAAATACATGCTTGCAAATTGCTTGCAAAATACATGCTTGCAAATTGCTTGCAAAATACATGCTTGCAAATTTCACAACACTCACATATTTTGTAGACAGTTTAATTTCAATTCTTCAAACAATGTGCCTTGTTATTTGTCATTACATTGACAGAGCATTTAGCACACATGTTTGTAATAGGATACTGACAGATATAATGAGCATATTCCTGAAATTATACAATATCAAAGGGCCTTCCTTTATTTGTCAATTACATTTGTTGACAGATTTGAAGGTTAGATAAAAGTGGTAATGATTAGAGGCTGTAATCATGGTAGAAACCCTCTGCCATCAACACCGGGGTGCTTGTTTCAAAGTTACAAAGTAACCAATGTGTGCTTGTACATGCACATGTATACATGTGAATCATTCAACTCTAGGAGAACTTGATGTCTGTAAAATGCAGTTGTACAGAGATGTTACAGAGATCAATTCTAGGGGAGCTTGATTTTTGTTTAGTCTCATGTAGAAACGCAGCTCCTGGTTACCTTGAATGAATGTAAACATGGACTTAGGAAAATGTGGGAGAAAGCTGACAGAACTCTTGGGAAGGTTGATGTCTGTTTAAAGTCTCATGTAAAAACACATCTCCTTGCTCTTTTACCTGAATGTAAACACAGTCAGAGGGAGTTGTAGAAGCTAGGAGAACTCTCGGGAAGTTTGATGTCTGTTTAAAGTCTCATGTAGAAACACAGCTCCTGGTTCCCTTGCCTGAATGTAAACACAGTGAGAGGGAGATGTAGAAGCTAGGAGAACTCTCGGGAAGTTTGATGTCTGTTTAAAGTCTCATGTAGAAACACAGCTCCTGGTTCCCTTGCCTGAATGTAAACACAGTGAGAGGGAGATGTAGAAGCTAGGAGAACTCTCGGGAAGTTTGATGTCTGTTTAAAGTCTCATGTAGAAACACAGCTCCTGGTTCCATTGCCTGAATGTAAACAGTCAGAGGGAGATGTAGAAGCTGAGAGAACTCTCGGGAAGTTTGATGTCTGTTTAAAGTCTCATGTAGAAACACAGCTCCTGGTTGCCTTGCCTGAGTGTAAACACAGTCTGAGGGAAATGTAGAAGCTAGGAGAACTCTCAGGAAGTTTGATGTCTGTTTAAAGTCTCATGTAGAAACACAGCTCCTGGTTCCCTTGCCTGAGTGTAAACACAGTGAGAGGGAGATGTAGAAGCTAGGAGAACTCTAGGGGAGCGTGATGCCTGTTAGTCCCATGCAGAGAGATCAGGTTCATGAACTTTCTCCACTATGATTATTTGATTATGTGCGTTCTACAAGTATGGAGATCATACAATGATGATGCTATGCCCGAGTCTTGCGTACAGTTTCTGCAATGCATGGATGTACATGCGAGCTCATAAGTTGTAAATGGCGAGTCTCAAAGGTCTTGTGTATTGTAAATATTAGACGATATAAATATATAAGACATGTTTTTAGCATACTTTACTTATGATGCTTGAGGAAGGAAAATTCAATGTACTGTAGTAAACTGTACATGTACATACACAACAGCCCAAAGGAATGGGCATAGGGAAAGAGAAAGGGATGATTAGGAAGGAGCCGCAGTTTTGAACCGTGGTATATTTTGTCCAGTTCAGCATGAAACATGATACTTTAGCCTAAAAAGCATCATGTTTCATGCTGAACTAGACAAAATATACCACGGTTTAAACTACGACTCCTTCCCTTTCTTCCCTTTCCCTTTCTCTCTGCCAATTCCTTTGGCTGTGGTGTATATGTGAGGCAAGCCTTTAAGGACATGCCACTGGAATGTGTGGTACATTGAGCTGGGATAATGTGCTTTCTAGATGTCAGAAAATGTTAAACCCTCTTGAAAAGTGAATGACAGGTCTACATAACATGAACACATGTACATGTACACATTGTTATCAGGCTGAAGTTCAACATAAACAGTATATTGAGTGATGGATTGGGAGTAGCATATTATTCAAAACACTGCATTTCCAGGAAGGATGCTTGCCTCTTCAAATTGAGGTCTCTATCCTGTAGAGACATGTGATAAAGACTGGTTACATACTGAACTAGAAGAGAGCATTAGGCAAGCTTTCCCAGTATCTCTTTGGTACATGAACTCGCAGAAAAAGTGCTCAGGCTCAGGTTGATTTAGCCCCCCCCCCCCCCCCCCCCCCGTTCACCTCATGCCATAAAAAGCCTGCAGACAAAAAGAAGAGTAAAAAGGAGAAAAAAAGTTGTCAGCTACTGTATATTACCATTGAGATGGTAGGCAAGTTTGCCAAGTACATGTATCTCTGGTTTTACATTGCTTAGTCCATTGCATTTGTTTGATTACATTAGACATGCAAACAACATGTAGATCCTACAGACTAATCACTTTCTCCCGCCACCCCTCCCCACCCCTACCCCACCCTACTCGCTTCTTGTATTACCTGTCACTTTTGGCTAGACAGTGTTCTGTACATAACATTTATATTCTATGTTTTAAAAAGTCACATACACTGGACATGTACTAGAGCAATTGCAAAAATATAATTCCGGTGTAAATGGGACAAAATAATATATTTTCTGTGTTCAATATTTGTGTGTTCAGATGCACATACATGTGTATATACGAGAACCATTGTAAAGGTTACAATACAATCACATCGTAAATTTGACATGTTTTCATACATATTTTCTTTGTTCCATATTTGTATGTTCCAGATGCAAAAAGACGCAATGGGAAGCAGCATTACCCGCTACCAGCGTCATCATAACATTTCACAATGAGGCCAGATCAACGTTAATACGAACAGTTGTCAGGTAAGAGGAGATTTCTCTGTTTTCACGTGACCAGTGCACCTGTGCGTGTCTGTCTTACCTTTGTTGTAAAGCATTTGTAGGGTTCTTTCATTTTGTGCATATTACCTTTAATAGTATTTTGTTCATTTTTATACATTTTACATTTTATGAAAGTGACATTTGTTATTGACTGTTAGAACATGTGTATGTAGAACAAACTCCATTTGGCTTGATTTTAGTGAAAGGGCTTTCTGAGGTAATTTCAATTTTGAAAATAGATTTTAGCCATACACCCATTTGTAAGGATAGTGTGCTACTTCCTGTAAATGAATGAAAAAAAAGTCAGACAAAATTCTTGGAACCGGAAGGATTTTAATCTTACCGGGCGGCGACTTAACTGCCAGTAGATTGCAAGTTCAAACCCATCTGGTTCCAAGAAGTTTGTCTGACTTTTTTTCATTCGTTTACAGGATGGAGCACGCTATCCTTACTACTACATGTAGGTGCATGCCTAAAATTTCTTTTCAAAATTAACTCCATGTGCATGTTTCCAATACTTAGTAAGAGACATAAAAGAACTTGTTGTGCAGTTGTAAAATTACCATAACATGCCTTACGCTTTGTTATGAGTATAAAAACATAACCTTTGGGACTTGATAAAAAAAAATATATGTTTTTCTCTTTCTTTCTTTTATTTTTGGGGTGGGTTAATTTGCTACAAGCATTTGCAGAAGGTGACTGTACAAAATACAACCACAAAACTCATATTTTGGAATTCGTCATAAAACTGTACTTTCTTGCTCAAGTGGGGCAGAGTTGATCTGTACCCGACAACAGTGTAGGAGACATGTGCAAATCCTGTTTGTGATGAAAGCAAACAGAAGAACCGTCCCCCACACAGCCAGCCAGCCAGGGGCAGGGGAACTACTGCGAGAAAGCTTGTACACGTAGTCTGCCCGATGTTTCTCTAACCTAATTTTCCTAACCGAATTCTTCACCTTTTAACTCGCACAGCTCTCATTAGATTATAGGGAGTCATTTCTGACACAAACACATGTGGACATGCAATGTGCATTATTGCTCCAGATGCATATTGTACTATGAGACGTTCTAAACTTGGAATGCATGTTTTTAAACAAAATGCTCTGGAAAAAAATGGAAAGTGCTGTTTCATATTTAATTTCTCAAATATTTTTTATGCCTCCGCCACGAAGTGGCCGGAGGCATTATGTTTTCAGGTTGTCCGTCCGTCCGTCCGTCCCGTCCCGTCCGTCCCGAATCCGTTTAGGCAATATCTTGAGAACCGTTAACCAGATTTGCTTCAAACTTGGTACATGTATGTATTGCATGAAACTGATGAAGTGTGTAAAATTGGGGTCAAATCTGATTGAGGTCAAAGGTCGAAGGTCAATGAACTTTGTAAAAATTGCCCAAAAATGACCTTTTCCACAATAAATCCAAATCCAAGCATGCAATTCTCATCAAACATGGTACAAAGATGGATCACTACTTGGAGATAGACTGGTGACATTTTGGGTAAAATTCCTGAAAGGTCAGAGGTCAAAGGTCAATGAAATTTGTGAAAATTTGCCAAAAATTGACCTTTTTCACAATAAATCCAAATCCAAGGATGCAATTCTCATTAAACATGGTACAAAGATAGATCACTACTTGGGGATAGACTGGTGACATTTTTGGTAAAATTCCTGAAAGTTCAGATGTCAAAGGTCAATGAACTTTGCCAAAATTGGCTAGAAATTGCCCCAAACTTTAAATTTTTTACAATAAATCCAAATCCAATGGTGCAATTCCAACCAAACATAGTGAAACGATGGATCACTACTTGGGGGTAAACTGGTGATATTGTTGGTGAAATTGCTGGTAGGTCAGAGGTCAAAGGTCAATGAACTTTGCAAAAATTGATATTTTTCACAATAAACCCAAGTCCAAATCAATGGCGCAATTCTAACCAAACATGATACGAGATGTATCACTTCATAGAGGTAGACTGGTGAGAGTTTGGGTAAAACCCCTGAGGGTTCAAAGGTCAAAGGTCAATGAACTTTGCCAAAAAATAGCTAAAAATTGCCCCTAAAGTGATAATTTTCAAAATATATCCAGATCCAATGGAGCAATACTAACCAAACATGGTGCAAAGATGGATTACTACTAGACTGATGACATTTTTGGTGAAATTTCTCAAAGGTCAGGGATCAAAGGTCAATGAACTTTGCCAAAAATTGGCTAAAAATTGCCCCCAAATAGATATTTTTCACATTGAATCCAATACTAATGATTCAATTCAAACCAAACATAGTACAGAGATGTATCACTTCATTGAGGTAGACTGGTGAAGTTTGGGTAAAATTCCTGAAAGATCAAAGGTCAATGAACTTCACCCAAAATTGGCTAATTTTAAACAAACTTGATATAAGGATGGATTTAGACAGACTGGTTAGATTGGAAGGCAAAGAAGTAAGAGGTCAAAAGTCAATGAACATTGCCAAACTTGGCTAAACTTGAAAAAACAGAATGTGATATTTTCATTTCACATAGGAGCAATGGTGCATTGCCCACCAAACACGAATTGCTCTAGTTTTCTCAAATATAATGGGCATGTGGTATGAGAATAAGAATAAGAATAAAGGTCATTGCACCTCACAAAGCCATCGGCTTTCTGGTGATACCTTGTATTCATTGTTCATGAAAAAAAATATTTTGTTTGTTAAATGAATAAAGAATTTAATTGAATGGAAGAACAATATCTACATTAGCACAAATTTGAAAATTTGACATGCTTTCACAATGGCATACTTCTTCATGATTTGATAAATAATACTGATAATTCAATTCAGCGTACTGTTAAATAGTGAACCTCTAAATGGAAAGTGTTAATTTTCCAAAAGATGTGCATGTGATTTAAAAGAAGTATTTATCTCGGCACAAATTTGAAAGTTTGACACGCTTTCACGATGGCATGCTTTTTATTAATTTGATAACAATTACTGGTAATTAAATTCCCACATCCTTTGATTTAATTAAAGAAAGGAGAGGAAGATGCATCCATCCTCATAGCTAATGACATCATCTATTGCCATCCACCTGTATATGTAGCACCTCTATCGCCTCTCTCACCTCTCCTCTGCTGATAGCAGTAGATACAGTTGGCAGCAAAATTATTCAACCTCCCTCTCATTTTTTACATTCTGTCATAATGAATAACATTGCACCAGCAGATTGCTACTAAACCATTAAGATAGTTAGCAGACAGTTAATTACTAAAGAATACCGGAGAAAAAAAATCAAAATTTACTTCATAGTTCATCTAAAATTGCAATTTGCGCCCAAAAAGCATGTTGCAAAATTATTCAACCCCCTATTTTACACACAAGAAACGAATGCACAAATAATGACAATTTGAAAGCCAGTGCATATATTCTGAAGTGAATGCTGATTTTATTTATCCTCCACCTGAAACTGGAACCTTTATATGCACAACAAACAAGTTGTAACATCATTCAACCCAGATGGGTGTGTCTTTTAGTACTTTGTGCAGCATCCATTTGCTGCAATGACCTCCTGTAGACGAGATGAATAGCCTCCCACAAGCTTCTCACAATGCTCCTTGGGGATGTTGGCCCATTCCTCTTGCGCACCTTGAGTGACCATCACAGTCTCCAGACCTAAATCCAAAAGAGAATTTTTGGTGGGATCTGAAGAAAGCTGTTGCAGCACATAGACCTACATGCATCGCTTACCTTAAGACCATTGCACGAGAGGAATGGGCTAACATCCCCAAAAATACAAGGGGGGTTGAATAATTTTGCTGCCAACTGTAAATGGTTAGGTCATCTCCTTGGGCATGCTTCTTACATTACTGCATGGTGTGTCTGTTTGCAGCTAAGAAGCCTTGGTGAAGTAAGGAGATGATGCTGATGTCGTCATTTTCTGCCAATTAATCTGGTCGTGATGAGGCAGTGTAAGGCGATATGCTAATGTGACGAGCTTGGTTTTTGTTTTTCAGTGTCCTAAGGAGAAGTCCACCTCATATGATCAAGGAGATTATTCTGGTGGATGACTTCAGCGATGACCGTGAGTACCCTCTCTGTTACACCATTCAGCTTGCTCACCCAATGACAATGACAATGACAATGACAATGACAATGACAATGACAATGAATGACAATGAATTTCATTCTTGAACCCTGATTTCAGTGTCCTTGTTTTGTGTTTGAAAGCCTATTGCAAGAAGGTGCTAAATCCACTTTCCTTGCCTTTGAGAAAAATGGGTCGATTTGTCTGACTGTGTACAGGGTATATTCTGAGAGAAACTTTTGTAAAAAAAATGTCTTAGCTATAAAGTCAGGACTTTGAACAGTGTCAATAGGCCAATCATAATCAAGGATAATAGCAGACTTAAATGGCATATACTGTACTGGGAAGGCAAATGTAGATCATTTGAGGGGAAATAACTTTCAGCAAGCTTCTAAAATAGAAAATACATGAATTTAAGACCATTGGCAAGAAGATTGCTAACAATTACATTTTGAAGGCTTTTTTGCCTTCCCAGTACAGTATATGCCATTTAAGTCAATATATTTTCAGAATACCACCCCGGGGGAAGGGGGGGGGGGGGGGGGAGGGAGGGGGTGTTTCACCAAGCTGTTCGTAAGTTATAAACGACTTTGCGAACGACTGGTGATCCCTTCTTGTACTAAATGCGATACCACACTTTGTTCGTTGAGACTCTGATTTAGCACAAGAAGGGATCACCAGTCATCTGTAAAGTCGTTCGTATACGAACAGCTTGGAGAAACACCCCCCTTGTGGGTATGTGCAATTGCAATGAGAATACCCAGCATTCCTGTCTCATTCATCAAATTGTGCTTGCACTTCTCAGTCCATGGAAAGCGTCAGAGCTCCCCAATGTGCTGATACTGGTTACCTGATAATGATGAAAAATAGACCTAGCACCATTTGGATTTGAGCTCTCTATGATTTACCTATTGTTTAGCGCCCCAGTCCCAGCTATATTAGCCCCGGTTTCCTGTCTACGTAATTCCATTCTATAGTGGAGCATGAGAAGTAAAAAAGAACATTTTATTTTTTTAGTATCTCTCTTCCAACTTTAATGTCTCTGCTGCAAAAGAAGGCAACAAAGTAATCTAGCATATTGGAAGCATGTCCACTAAAATGGCAATTTTAGAATACGGAAAGTATGTATGTGATCAAACTGTAATTTGCAGGTTTGGGGAATTAGTACTGTCTATTTAATGCATACTATGGGAGTCCCTGTTTATCTTGTGTAAAATAGTTCAGTGTCTCCCAAATGAATGGATTTTCTAACTTATGTTTTTGCATGATGGGGAAATCGCTTTGGGAAGCTATAAACATATTACAAAAAACGAAAACAAGTTGAATATCCAATATCCGCTGTAGTGACTAGGGACATACTTAAGTACAGATATGTACAGCAAGTAGTGTATGGTTTGTGAGTTTGAGTTGTGTCAAGAGGATTCTTGAAATCTCATATAACATCAAATCTGCAGGGCAAAAAATACGTTTAAAACCTGCTCAGAGATTTGAGGGTATGCTAAGCACTCACGCCACATTGTTCATTCATGCTCGCTGATTGGTATGACTGTGCGTGCCTGCATGGAACTACCATAGAGTGTGTTAGTCACCATTTACGGCCATTGTTCTATTGGAATATGTCCGGCGCTTATTGAAAAGGAGGAAAAGTCTTGTGCACAGTCTGGCTCCTAATCTAATACCATCCAATTATGCTTCCGCACAATCGCACCATTCCTCCAACCGAATCTAGCCCGAGGCTATTTAATTGCATCAACTCTAAATCAATCTCAATTTTATTGCGTTTACTGCGGACTAAATGGTAGGGAGGCATTGGAGGGTGGGCAAATTAATTTTCTTGCTTCGCTAAATTAGTGTCAGGTCAGCTTAGTGGGACGTGTGCATGCCTAAACAGCTATCAGAGTGCAGGGGTACAGGGGTACAGGGGTACAGGAGTGCAGGGGTACAGGAGTGCAGGGGTACAGGGGTGCAGGGGTACAGGAGTGCAGGGGTACAGGAGTGCAGGGGTACAGGAGTGCAGGGGTACAGGAGTGCAGGGGTACAGGGGTACAGGAGTGCAGGGGTACAGGAGTGCAGGGGTACAGGAGTGCAGGGGTACAGGGGTACAGTGTGTGGGATAGCTAGTGTGCGCCCATACTGGACGTTAAAGGGAAAGTACACCCGGAATCAAAGCAGAAATCTGAAAGAAACATATTAGTGTAGGTTTGACAGAAATCCAACCCAGGATAACAAAGTTATGAGTGTTCAATTTCATAATTTTGTGACTACTTTTTTGGGAAATTTCCATTTTCTCAAAAGAATAAATGTACCGTTTTACTTGTTCATTTGATGTATCATTTACACACACGTACAACTCCTTGATAAAGATTATTCGTTCATCAAAAAAGGGGGGGGGGCAAATAATGGATTTACACAGCACACAACATATGGGAGAGCAGCTCACAAGTGATGTCACAAATTAAAACTTTAAAAAGTCATAACTTTCTTATCCTTTGACAGATTTTCCTCAAACCTCCACTAATATGTTGCTTTCATTTTCTGCTGTAATTTAACTTCAGGGTAGACTTTGCCTTTAAAAAGTCACCACTAATAAAGCAAAGAGCAGATTTGCTGTGGACTTCAATATTCACAAACTTTCAGAAGCAAATCTTGATAGTCTACCTCATCTGACTTTCCAAGACTATCTCCTGAAAATTGTGATTAAAGGAAAATGACTCTGATAGATCTTATGTGCACCCATTTAAAACAAGGGTGACAATATTTCAAGAGTGTGATGTAAAGCAAGCTTAAGGAAATTATTATGATTTATGAGGTAACCTTTCTAGGAAACCCTCATATCGTTACAATTATCTAGTCTATAACAAATGATTAAGTAATAATAACAATGATAAATTGAAGTTTTTATATAGTACTTGATATGAAATCTTAACAATATGACATTGCTATTGTAATAGCCTCTTGTGTCTTCAACTTAACTCCTTCCATGTCAGGTGACTAAGGTGAAAAATCATTCCTGTCACAAAGCTGTGACAGTAACATACAGTATGAAGAAATGCCAGTACAGTACTCTGTATACTCTTATTCTGAAAGACCAACCCATTAATCCTTTATGGACTACGACATATATGCTTTTCACACTGGCAAAAATTTCCTTAGCCCTGTACTATAGGTGGGGCTAAGGGGGGTCTTAGCCCCACCTATAGTACGGGGCTAAGCTTAGACTACTTTCTGTTCTCATTGGTTTTTACCAAAGTGGGCTAGCCCCACCAATAATCCGGGATTATTTGGCTCTGCAAAAAAGCGGGGCTAACCCCGCAATTGCAGGGCCAAGCCAAATAGTCTGGGGCTAAGAGTGCAAGTGAGAACAGAAACGAAAAACAGTATGGGGCTGAGGAAACGCGGTGTCAGCTCTCGAGACCGAAATGCTGAGACCAATCAGATAAGGCCCGACGGGCGAGTGACCTTGATGTGGAGTGATAAAGAGTAGATGTGCAAGACGTACACTCATAAATATTCATAAGCTGTTGAGAAAGTCCGGGGCTAACGTTTTCGAGTGAGAACAGCTAGTCGGGTTTAAGAAATAGTACGGGGCTAAGAAATGTCAGTGTGAAAAGCTTCAAAAAATAGTACGGGGTAAGGATAGTCCGGGGCTAAGAAAACCTAGTGAGAAAAGGGTTATAGGGTACTGTGAAACTCATCATTCACTGTATGTAAATGTGCCCCTTTGTTAGATGTCAAAACTAGATCTGTTGACTAATTTACATTGAATAGAACAAAACCCCCAAGGGGATTTCTATAGGATTAGTGCTCTGACAAATTGCATTTCAGATGTACATGTAAACATTCTTAATGTTGTGTCATGGTATTGTGAGTTTCAGTTTTTATCTGTTTCTATTAAAATCTCGATGCGGATTACACGTATGCACTATTCACTCATGAAAGATGCATCACCATAGCGACAGTGATCAGTTATGCATGAGGCATGTTGTTACTAAGAAAATATTCTTGTCACCTTTAAGTGGTATCTTCAAACTTGTTATCAGGCACGTAGGGTATATTATTAAGCTTGCTTTTAAAATTCTATTTAAGTTTTATTATCTTTACTGTCATTCAAAATAAGTGGATTTTCTAGCCTGGCGTGTGGTTATTAAGAACATATTCTTGTCAACTATGAGTGGTATTTTCAAGCTTATTATCAAGCACTTAGGGTATATTATTAAACTTGCTTTTAAAATCCTATTTAAGTTTTATGATCTTCACTGTCATCACTATAAAGAAGTGTTTTTTCTTGCCTAGCCTGTATCCAGAGATACTAGGCAGGAGAGAGAGAGAGAGAGAGAGAGAGAGAGAGAGAGAGAGAGAGAGAGAGAGAGAGAGAGAGAGAAAGAGAGAAAGAGTGGGAGAGAGAGAGAGAGAGAGAGAGAGAGGGGGAGAAAGAGAGAGAGAGGGAGAGAGAGAGGGAGTACTTTCCCCAGCAGAGTGCAGTGGGTTGTGGCTCTTTACATGTTCATGTGGTGTAATATTTATAAGGAGCTAATCATGGATAGGAGAGGCATCTCAGTCTTGCCTGCAGCATGGTCTTCCTGATTTATGGATGCCACTGCCTGACTGTACGCTCAGCTCTGACTAAAGGATCAGATTTAAAGGGATACATCAAAGGCTGGAGCAGATGGAGGCAAAATAATATGATGACTTGATTACAGCCATGGGCTATGATCCGTCTTATCTGAACCCTTAGAAGGACCATGAAACAAAACAAAACCTTATTGAATTGAAGGGTTGGATAAAGTCATGATAAGCAGGACAAAGTCATGCCTCTGCAATTAAATAGACACCTTAAATTAAACTCACGCTTTACTGAGCCGGCATGTTTACAGGTGTTTTTTCTCCACTCAGACACTGAGCAGGGAGGCTCCTGCATATTTTTCTGTACAGCCAATAGAAAACAGGCTATGAATAAACTTCAAATTACTTTTAGGGCACAATTAAGCCACAGCCGTTTGGTAAATGCAGTTCCATGGCAAATGTTGACATCCTTACTGGAGCAGGGTTCACGTAACCTGAAAACCTAACCATGAGTAACGGGTTAAGAGAATGTTCGTTGAGCAAAATGACGTAAAATATTGCTGCATTTCAGATGTCATAACATTAGTTCCAGTATACACATGTAAATGTACGAGAAAGGAATTTTTCAAACCTTTGCCAATTTGTTGCTCTGATTTTTCTGTTTTCACCAGTCAACTACAGTGTATATTAAGGGTTTAAATCTCCTTTAATGCTGAATGACACGGTATGAGGATTGTAGCAGGAGGCAGTCATTGCAAGTAGCGCCCTCGCCTGCCCAGCTCCCCATCTCAAGTGTGGAAAGGAGCCGTAAAGCGCACCTGGTGCACTTGAGTCGTTGCGCAGCAGGGAGACAGGGTAAACATGGCTGGGACGCTCCAAGGGATCAGCTTTCTAGTATGTTGCATAATGGAGCGCCAAGCATGTCAGGCGTGCCATGCACAATGTGTGGAGGAGATGGCCTTGAACATGGGTCCTATGTACTATAGGAGTGGGGTTCTACGGCCAGCTATCACTTCCCGTAATAATTCAAGATTTATTCCTCCAGAAGTGAATTTGTTACATGTTCTTTTGGTTTGTTGATTTAAAGTAAATGGCTGGAATGCTCCAAGGGAAGCTTTTCATGCTTTAAATTAGATTATCCACAGGAAGTTATCTGAACTGTTTGATATTCATGTATTCTGTTGTTTTTGGTAATTTTGTCGTCAAGAAATGTGACATTTCTATTGATTTGTTACAAGAGATTTGCATTCCTGTTAAGGTTTGGATGAGGACTTTCAGATCAAATGCTCATTCTGCAGGATGAAGTTGAGGGAAAGGATTTCAAAGGATAATTTGAGTTTGCAAAGTTAATGAAAAGCACAAGTTCCGTCGTGTAAAGGTAGCGCACAAGTTAAGTCAGCAACTAAGGTGACACACAGAATACAGAAGCGAGATTCAGCCAGCGAAGAAATCAAGGCCACGAGCCGCAAACATTCGTGATCAGTATTCATGTATAGGCCAATGTCACACTGTGTGCAGCCTGCAAACTTTGTCTGAATCCGGGAGAATGCCGCTCTCTCCTCCCTCTCAGCTATTGCATACAGGAGCACACATCCCCCTTCCTGATTGCCCATGCAT
Organism: Arbacia lixula; assembly: GCA_963669155.1. Lineage (NCBI taxonomy): Eukaryota > Metazoa > Echinodermata > Echinoidea > Arbacioida > Arbaciidae > Arbacia > Arbacia lixula. The sequence goes on along the minus strand of OZ022577.1, from coordinate 39,455,931 downwards.
TGTGGGTGTGTGAGTGGGGAGAGTTGTAGGTTGGCTAATGGCTTGTGGGAGACGAGATGATACTCAGACCACTCATACATCATATAGCGGTCTGTGGTGGCCTAGTCCCAGCACTAAGCCTGGCGCATTAGCTCGTAAGCCACAGCCGCAGCTAAGTGATTCAGGGGATATCAATAACAGTTTTATGAGAGAATCTGTGATGTGTTTCATTTACAAGTACAAATTTGTGGCTGGATCTTTGAAGATTTATCGTTTAGGTTAAAACACTTGCTCAGATCTTAAGTGTATAATGTAGCAAGGCCTGACTTGTAGAATTTATTTTTTTTGTTATGTGGATAGTAGACACAGAGAACAGCTTGTGTCATACTTCATTTTAGAGCAGCAACATTTACCCTGATAACCATCCATTGAATTAAACAAAAAAAAAATGATAGTTAAGAGTTATGGTCTGTACATAATTTAGGCTCCAAATTGATTTCAAATTGGGGCATTTAATCTAATATCTTAGACTCAGGTTTTTTGTTGGTTTTGCAGTTGAAATTTAGTATCTTATTAGCATTTTTAAGTCTAAGCTAATCAATTCTATTTAAGACTGCTAAGGTGCCTGGAGCCACTTTATGATTGAAAAAATCCAACATAGGAATGATTTGTATTACTCATTGTATTGCTCATATGTGAGGATTCTGTCTAGAATGTTCAGGCATGTTTGCACAAGAATGCTGGTCTTGAAGAAGATTAAGAAGATATCAGATTTAAGATGAACCCTCCCCCCCCCCCTTTACTCCCCATCCCCCTAGTCCCCCATCACAGTGTAACCCACACCAGCCTCCCTTCAGCAGTAAGCCCTTGAGACACTAGGAGACACAAGGAGTACCAGGCAAGACATTTAGAACCCCAGTGATGGATAGAGACCATCATTTGCATTCATCTGCAGGGCCAAGCACGGGTCATTGGAGAGATGATCCGATCAGGCTAAATGTGCGTTAGAGGTAAAGCCCATTACCGCAACGTGCAGCTGGGTAATCAGATGGAACTTAGCCGCCAAATTCCGACTCGCTAAATCAGCTCATCCCAGGAAGCTGCACATAGCCGCTGCACATCGCTGCCGCTGTGCAGTGGGATAGTATGCGCAGCAACCACCTGAGCCTAGTATAATGCGTGTGTATGTACGGACATACAAGTGCATTAGGGTGGGGATGGGATACATTATGCATGTCGATCGGCTTATGTAGTAGTGATGGAGAAACCTCCCAGAGAGAGAGAGAGGGAAAATCTAATGTGAAGGATGAGCTAATCTCATTTACAGCAAGAATGAAAGTTAATCTGGTTGCGTTGATAATCAATTATGCCTGCAGTAAAATGAGTTAATGTACTTGCTCCGGGGATTCAAACTGCTACCAGATATTCTGGTCAAGGACAGAGTTGTATGACGTTACATAGAATAGGGTAATGCTGTAGAATATGACCAGCTTTATCGCATTAAAGTAAAACTCAGCTTTTAACCACTTTAGTAGGTCTTGTGGGAGCTGTGACAGGCTGCTTTCTAAATCCAAGCAATATCTAATCACAATTCTGATATTGGGACAATCAATGGATAATTGAAGATTAATGAGATTGTTTGATATTCAATATCAACCTGGAATAGTAAGCAGAGAATCATAACATTTGCAAAAACTGCAGGCAGCCTTTTATTTATGAGTTGCCATAAAATAAAAAGTTAATCACAAACATCGGCATGCATGCCAAAGTGGATTGTGTATGAATATGCAACAGCTGTGACATGTGTCCAAGACTCTAACCAAAATTGGTACAAAACACCATGTTGGTGCAGAAAGCATTGACATGCAGTCACTAGTGTGAGATGTGAGATTATGAGGGTGATAAACTGGACAGCTAGACCTTTCTTTTATTCAAGTTTATCTTTATTTGTATCATCTGGCGTGGGCGTTGGGGTGGTGGTCGGGGGTGTTCTGGCTGAAACCAATCATACAGCTGCAGACTGAAGGGGCCTTATGTGAGAAAGGGAAAACGTTTGTGTTGTCAGGACGTACCAGTCAAAAACAAAACGATTTACCGTCATTCACTTCAAACATTCCCCGTCCGTCAATCTTCGCATTAATTCCCCCCAAAACAAAATCTGAAAACAAACCCTCTTGCATGTAAAGGTCAACGAGGTCTAGATGAGCAGCAATAAGCAGGGAGGAATGACGCTGGAGTCATTGTTTGTCTGGTCCTGAGTGACAGCCATGGTCCTTACACTAATGAATATCTCATGACAGCAGGCTCCGAGGAGCCAGGAATGTGCCTGGCCATGATGGTGAGCCCATGGTAAGCAGAGCCTGGTTGACACGACAGGCTGACAGGCGGGCAGGGCTGATGGCTGATGTCTTGATAGGTCTGAGTAGAAGCTCAGGATTTAATGGATTAGGAATGAATGGATTGAGGCATGTCTCCCATCATGGAGGCATGTGTGATTGAGGGAGGAGCTCATTCATAGAGAAAGTTCACATCTTCAGTAGATAGCGATAGATGATGATCGCTCAGATTGGTCAGGTTTTATTGGTAGATTGCAATCAATTATTATAGCCCACTGGTCAGCTATTACTGCGAGATTGCAATATATGATAATAGCTCAGTTTGGTCAACTATTATTGCAATAGATGATAATAGCTCAGTTTGGTCAACTATTATTGCAATAGATGATAATAGCTCAGTTTGGTCAACTATTATTGCAATAGATGATAATAGCTCAGTTTGGTCAACTATTATTGCAATAGATGATAATAGCTCAGTTTGGTCAACTATTATTGCAATAGATGATGATAGCTCAGTTTGGTCAACTATTATTGCAATAGTTGATAATAGCTTAGATTTTTCAGCTATTATTGCAAAGTGGTCTTTAAAGGTGAACCATGTTAGATCTCTATTACATGTGATTCCTCAATGAGATTATTTGATCATGAAATGAAGAAGCTGTAGTTTTTCCTTCTGGCACTGACAAAGGAAAGATTCTTCAGAATAAGTTTTTGCCATGTCTTATGTTGGATGATTTCCTTGGAATAGCTCTGAAAAGAGCTGTTCAGAGAGACAGAGAGAGAGAGAGACAGAGAGAGAGAGAGAGAGAGGGGGGGGGAGGGAAGGAGGGAGGGAGGGAAGGAGGGAGGGAGGGAAGGAGGGAGGGAGGGAGGGCGGAGGGAGAGAGGGAGGGAGGGGGGAGGGAGGGAGGGAGGGAGGGAAGGAGGGAGGGAGGGCGGGAGGGAGGGAGGGAGGGAGGGCGGGAGGAAGGGAGGGAGGGAGAAGAAACAGAGAAAGTAGAGTGGAGAGGGGGAGAATCAAAGGATTCTTTGAGAGGATATTTTTTTGTATAATTGTACAATGCAGTGACGTCAGTAACATTACATCATGGAGAAAAGTAAAAGAAATGCAGTCACTTTTGTGGGTCTGCTAAGATGTTTGGAATTGAGAGAGTGAGTTGCACAGAGGGGGTGGGTAGAAGGGGCAGTTAACATTTTTATGTTAACTCAATCTTAGATCAATCATCTAAAACAATCTTCTAAAAATGGTTCTGATCAAAGATTTGACAGTATTTCTAGAAGAAGTTTCTTTATTCTGGATTTCCTGGAAATTAAAGATCACACAACAAAGAGTAAGAAGATATTTTCTGCAAAGTGACGTCTTCATACCCATTCTATGAATGTCATACAGGATATGAGGAGATTCAAAAGCTCAAACCATCTGTGAAAAAAAAGAAATAAGTGCAATATTTCACCTGTACATGTACTTTCGATCATTCACCTTTTATGCAAGTGGGAAATAGACTTGTGGGGAGGGAGGGGGGGAGGGGGGGAGGGCGTGTTGATGGGGTAAAAGCTTGATGCACTGCAAACAGCTTCCTCTTATTCAACTGCCATCATCATTAGGAGTTGCTATCCATCGCAGATCGCTGCGGCCGGGGGCTTCAATCTGTCAAACAAGATGGATTCTGCTTCCATCTCAAAGGATTGTCTCTCCTCGATGCTTGTCGGAATTTCTGAACACTTCCAAGTGTGATGGGTAGTCTCTATAATCTTTTGATTTGCTACAAGAGTTCAGGATATTGACAAAGAAATAGAGAGCAGAGCTCGACATTAGTGTGGGACAGATTTAAAATTCAAACTCACAATGTTGCAATTGAGAGCGTGGGTGTTATTTGTTAAGTTCGATTGATAAAAAAACAACATATGACTATAATACATCTAGAAACTGGGGTGTTGAGGGGGGGGGGGTAGGGGTAAGGGTAGTGTGGCATTTTCTACTTTTAAAAATTGTTAGCAGGAGTTGCTTTTGATTTCTGTCTTGAAGCTACCTGTTTATTCCTGCGCCACTGATTTGGAGAGATTTTACAGAGAATGGGAAAGCATCTCTGTTCTACATCTCTGGCCCGTTTCTTAGGAATGACTTTTACCCTCTCTTCAAGATAACAGCCTCCTTCAACTCATGAATGTTGACAAGTGTGAACTAAACAAAAGAGAAAGATGCACTCGTCACAAAGTACAGCAGGATTCTAGATTAGTTGTTGCCTCATTGATATAGCAACTCAAATATCTAATGCTGTTGGTTCTAGAACACAATGTGTGTGAAATCAGTAGTGTTAAGGGTCTGCCAGTCTGTTTGTTCCCTATGTGGTGAATGAATGTTATCAGAAAATGATGAATTATTTTTGCGCTGAAAGTCATATGCTCATGATTGTTTGTGTTATTGTAAATTGCGTTGGGTGCCATATGATTTTACTGCAGTATGAGGCCAAAGAATTGCGAAAAAGAAAGTTTAGACAGGTTGTGTGTGGAGAAGTACATGTACACCATAATCAGTCAACAAGTTTAGCAACACTGCTCAGATGGTAGCCTTTCATAGATCCATGTGCAATTTGTTTACAGTGTGATTCCACATCTACCTTAGAAAGCATGGGGAATACATAATAAAGACATAATGTTGAGCATGGATAGAATCATGGCTTGCAGGGTTGCTACATACATGTAGATGTAGTTTGTATCCATCTGAGAGTCTGCAGTGCATGTTTGTTTCATGTAAGCCATCTAGATTGGTATCTATATGTAGTCACACCCCCTCCCTGTAAATCCACAATTCTGGGGAGTTTCAGTCGTAAGAATAAAGTCACATGCTGCATTATGTTTTTTTTAATACCTCAAAATACATTTTGATGTATAGTATATCAGTTTAAATTACAATCATGTGATTGTGAGTTAATGTAATTGAATATTTGGGCTCCTTCATATATAAACATTTTACTAACGAGTTTGTTTTTGTTTTGTGTGTGTGTGTATGTGTGTGTAGGTGGGCGGTGGGGTGGCGGGGGCAGGGGGGTAGCCATAAGCCTCAGTGTATCGTACTTACAGCTATTAAACAGTCAGGCATCATGGGCATCATGTTGTACACTTGTAGTTTCACTTTAAGGATAGATGGTTTCTTTTTAGCTTTAATGATGGGTTATGTACTGAAAGAGCGACACATTCTGCACTTTTGTGTAAGATAATATTAGTTGTGTGACTTGGTTGTAAAGCTTTGGCTGTCACCAGCTGGAGAGTGTGATTGTACATGCTAGGAATAACCTTAATATGCTGCTAATACTCACTGCATGTTTGGGCAATGATGGTATGAGGGGTGGTATTAGGGGTGGAACAATGGGGACAAATGGTGGGGGTGTGGGGGGGGGGGGTGAGGCAGAGAAGCTAAGAGTGAGGCTGCCTAGCCTGCTCTTTTTCTTTTTTTAAATACACACTAGTGGATTTTCAGGAAAAACAAAGTCGAGACACTTTGACTAGGCACCATTCCTTATCTCTATCCTCACAAAATGGGAAAGGAATCTTTCCTTTAGTCAATGTATTATCTTGTCATATTTTTTGTATAGAATTTGATCAGATTAATTTTAAATGCTGTGTAAAAGTGCTATGGAATGTACAGGTACAGATGTGCTTGTTTTTGGAATGTAGAAAAATGCGAAGCCTTCAGCCTGGAGCGTAGGCTATAGACAGGGCAGTCTGACATGGTTGAGGCTGCTATAAATCACAGAAGTGCATTTAGGACTGGACTCTTGAGCTTGGGTCAGACTTTGTATGTTGAGTGATGTGACTAGCACTTCATACTACATCTAGCCATACATACGCAATGAGCTTTAGCCTAGGCTCCAGGCTGTGTTGTTTTATTTTGCTTGACATTGCAAGCCACTTGTTTTCTCTCTCGTTCCTGTAGCTTTCTCTGTGTATGAGGGAAAAGGAAGAATGCTGGCCTCTGTGTCCAGGTTTACTTGTGATTACTAGGGGGTGTTTCACCAAGCTGTTCGTAAGTTACGAACAACTTTACGAACGACTGGTGATCCCTTCTTGTGCTACATCAGATTCTCAATGAATAAAGTGTGGTATCGCATTTAGAACAAGAAGGTATCACCAGTCGTTCGTAACTTACGAACAGCTTGGTGAAACACCCCGCAGGTGTGCAAAATAAAGAAATAGTCCACACTTGTTGGTCTACAAGTTAGCATGAATAAGCTTTGGATTATGCTCCAATGATTTGATCATGGCATTGGTAATGTGAAATCTCTTGTTGCATGATATTTTTTGATAATTTTAAGATTTGACCCTTATTCAATGAGCTGCAGTATTCTAAACATTTGTGCCTTTCGTATTTTTCTTTCCTCTGCAGCTGAAGACGGGCAAGAATTACTGAAGATTGAAAAAGTCAAGCTGCTAAGGAATGACAAGAGGCAAGGTAAGAGGCAGACATCACTGGTTCTAGCTACAAACCTTTATCAATCTTCCTTAATCTTCTCAGGACTGATGGGGTTAACCCTCTCAGTACAAAGCCAGGAGAAGCCCAAATTTCATGCACCTCTGGTACTGATGGGGTTAACCCTCTCGGTACCAAGTTAAGAAAAGCCCATTTACTTGTTGCACATTTCATGCACCTCTGGTACTGATGGGGTTAACACTCTCAGTACCAAGTTGATAAAAGCCCATTGACTTGTTGTACATTTCATGCACCTCTGGTACTGATGGGGTTAACCCTCTCAGTACAAAGTTAAGAAATGCCTATTGCCTTGTTACACATTACATGTACCTCTGGTACTGGGTAGGTTAAGCCCAGAATGAGTGCATTTTAAATGTTTTATAAACACATGCATTGAGTCAATGTTTTAAAACCATAGAGCAATTTGTGCAAAAAAAATTGATTTTTTAAAATTGCATTTGCACAAACATGCATCACCAACTAAAACTGATGAGACATGAATGAACATCATATTTCAGCATAAGAAGAAAGAGAAATTTACCAATTCAAGTCAAGTTACGATTTTTGTTCAGAACAAAAAAAAGGTTGACCACAATGTTAAAAAAAGCAAATACCAGCTGTTCAAACATACTGTGTGACTCTATGAATCAGAAATGGAGTCACACTGTGTGTTCCATGTCCTAGTTCTGGCTATCTCCTTACTGTGTAGATGTTCATGGATTGTTTGACGCTCTTTTCAACCAGGTCATCTCGGGGTACATCCGCTGATCCCATATCCATTATTACAAACAAACCAAGAATCCTCAGTGGGCTGAAGGTGTAAATGTCAAACCTAGATGTACATGGCTTATTGTACTCCAACAATCATGTTAGCCTGGTCTCCAGCCTTTTGGGGCATTTCTTTTCCAAACTCTCACTAGTGAATATTCAGCTTTGGTACTGGCAAAACTCATTTTTTTTCTTCTCCTGGTCAGTCTGACTTTCTAGTGAGCTAGTGAAGACCTAGAGTGTGGTGAGACTACTCCACAGTGGAGCCTGAGATCAAATGCACAGTGATTGCAATCAAAATGCAATCAGCTCCATACATTGACTGCAATCGGACTGCAATAGATTGCAATCAGCTGTGACGTTGATCTCAGGCCCAACTGTAGCTAGTCCTGTTTATTATAGACTTGGGATTAGAAATACCTCATCACTATGTAGAAAACAAGTTCAATATTCATGAAACCTTACTAAGTCCAGTTTAGTTACTGAAATACATTCAGCTACATTCATTTTTAGTAACCAACTAGGCTAGTAAGCTTTCATGAATATTGCCCCAGGCTCCTACATGTATAGTATGTGGGTCCACAATTTCTTAGGGCGTGTTTTTTGGGTAGAATTAAGGTTTCCAAACGCATTAAAAAAATTTAAAACGCGTTTAAACAAGTTAATAAACGCAAAGGTGTTTTGATTAGGGGGTTTGAAAAGCTGTTTTGAAACACGCAAATTTGTACGATCCTTAACGCGTTTAAAGAAGCGAGATAAACGCAAAAGCTGTTTTGAACGCGTGTAAACCACATGTTTTCGGTGACAAGGCCGGTTTTCGACTTGGGCGATCGAGTTGATAAACGCACCGTTTTTTAAACGCGTTTGGAAACGCGTTCGTAAAGGCATTTGGAGTTGATAAACGCACCATCTTTTTAAATGCGTTTGGAAACGCGTTTGGAAACGTGTTCGTAAAGGCCTTTGGAAATGCGTTTAAATTTCTGAAAAGTTGATAAACACGGCCTGAGATGAGTATGCATTAGCAGTGTTGAGTTTATTACTGATACTGTGTATTATTGAAAGTGGGTCATTGTAGGTTTACAGTCTGCACGTGTGTACATTAGGAAAAGTAGGGAAAAGATGCTAACTGCGTTAGTCAGTAGGATAGTGATGAGACAATTAGGCATCAGGTCCCGTTATAGAGAAGTATGTAGAGCTTTGAGGAGCAATAATGTTTGATCCCTCATTCATATTAGCAGTGTTGTGTTACATGCTGAGACCTTGCCTTAGTCAAAGTTGGAAATAGACGCTAACTGCCTTAGTAGATTGGATTGAGACAAGACTGCAAGACGTACTGTAGCACGACCCATTACTGAGTAGTGTTTAGAGATTTAAGGAATTTTAATATTTGGTCCCTCAATTCATACGTTATGCTGCAGGAGCAGTGTTGTGTTACAAGCTGATACTGTGCATTAATGAAAGTGTGAAAAAGATGATAACTGTGGTGATAAGTAGGTTAGATGTAGCACGACCCATTACAAAGAAGTGTTCGGATCTTTGAGAAGCTTAATATTTTATCCCTCATTTTGTAGGTTACCATGAAGTAGCAGTGTTGTGTTGCATACTGATGCTGTGGATTATTATAGGTTGACATTTCGCACATCAATGTGCATTAGGGAAAGTAAGAAGAAGACGCTACATGTGATAGTAAGTAGGTTAGAGCCGAGACAGGGAGATAGCTCGACCCATTACTGAGGAGTGTTTAGAGCTTTGAGTAGCAATCCTCCACTTGAGCCTGTCCCAGATGGGTGTCAGGTTTCCAAGCTCTGTTGAAGGAGATGAGATAGAGATGAGGGTGATGAGATAGAAAGAGCTGTCTGTGATGCGATGTGATACTCCATCCACGGGCCAGTGTCTTCATCAAGCCACATGGCCAGGTGCAGAGAGGCTTAGGCCAGGTGCAGAGAGGCTTAGGGATGGCTTAGAGATTACCCTGCTCAAGGCGGCTGGAATGGAGGCCATGTCATCCATTTCTCTAACCTCAGAGATAAGGATTTTTCTTGGAAGAATACAAAAATCAGTTAATGTATGCAATCTGTAGAGTTGTCCTTGGCATCGTTCGTAAACAATTTGCTCGGTTTGGTAAGTTAAATGCTTTGTGAAAGGGCTATATATGGAATAATTCAGGAAAGTATATTCGGATGTTCTTTGAAGAATAACAAATCAATCAATGAATACAATTAAGTCATTTTTTGTAGACAATATGTGCTCAGAATTATTTTAAATGCTGTGTAAATGTGCTATATATGTGGAAATATTTAGTAAAATAAAGCTAATGTTATTGGGAATTGGTGGTACATTTAGTTCTGGCCTGTTCCAAAATGATACCATTGTATTTCCTTGCCAAAATATCTTTAGTAAAGGCAGACTGAGCAGGAAAATAGAAGTCATGATTCGAGAGGAGTGCTCTGGTAAGGCAAGCACCATGTTAATAGAATGAACGTTCAGGTCCAACCAACTGAAACACACGCCTGGCCATGAAACCAGTCATGCATCAAATGAAGTCATTCGTCCCAGCAGTGATGGACAGAATTTCCCCGCGCTGCATCATGTATGGCATCATAGGCCATTACAAAGTAATTGATCACTCAGTTTGCAGTATGATGCATACACACATGAACATGGCCGCATTTTGATATGTGTCACTGCCACTGGTACGGGTTGGCACGAGATACACACAATTTATTATAATGTAATGAAATTGGAATTAGGTTGTGGGCTAGCTTCAAACTTGCAAGAACGCATTTTCAATGTAAGAAACATGTTTTCATTGTAAACCTTTAAACCCTTAAAAGTCACTAGAGGATTATTTCACTATTAATGCACACAAATCCCATAGAGTAGCATTTGCCTGACACTTAAAGGGTTAGCACTACATACAATGTACATACAATGTACATACACTTACATCTGAGGGGGAAAAGACTTGTTAAATGATATAAAACCTGTTCATGTGTTTGTACCCTACACTAGTGCAGATTCATGCGCAGCTTTTTGATTCCACAACCACAGTAAGATATACACTGTAGCAGCAGCAGTAGGAATGTACTGTGTACTATAAATCAATCCTCGCATATATTGCCCTTTCCTCCGAAATATTTTGTTCAGAATAACATTTGTCTGGACAATTTAGCAGTACCTATTGCCATATTTCTATGGCAACATGTTTGTGAAACTAAATTACAATGAAAATTGATGTAATGTCATGATTGATCCATCAATCGTGCCGTCAAATTGGAACTCTTTTTGATACGGGCCGCATGTGATATAAGCCCGCAGGCCTGTCTTTTCCAAAGAATACTTTTGGTAATAAATTTCTCGTTAAGTTTATCCATATATGCAAGTGTGGAAGGCAGGTTGTACCAAAAGATGGTGATCAACTGTTTCTTGAAATCAAGGCAGAATATGTGGGTGTAACTGCTAACAATTACGATTGATGACATTGTCTTACAAACATAACACTATACATTAACCTACAAAGCCATTCAAATTTCTCAAGTTTAAACCTGAAATTAGAAATCATTTTTTTTCATGAAAACAAAAATGCTTTCTTTGTTATCAAGGCAGAGTATGTGCAGAACAGAAGACAAAACCATGAATCATGGTGTTGTCACACACACACACACACACACACACACACACACACACACACAGTACTTGCAATATAACATGAATACATTACCCCAGAAAGCCCTTCACTACTCGATCCCATTATCCCTATGGGGGACAACTGAATATTATTGCGTCAGAATGCATGAGACTTCCAGTGTTTGCTTCTTTTACATTGTGTGTTTTCCATCAACCAGGAGTGGAATGGTGGAATCGCTGCACATTATGTGGTACATTATATCTGCAGATGCAGGTATAGATGTCTCTGTTGTTTTTTAAGATTTGACTTTTTTTGTCATTCATTTACAGAATGAAACAAAATCCTTGATTATATACTGTGTGTATGCCTACAGGGCTCTGTTGCATAAAACTTACCATTAATGGTAACTTTGCTCCCAATGGCATTTTCTCTGGAAACCTTGAATTTAATTGGCTGTTCAGGTATGTTACTTTGGCAGTTACCATAGATAGCAGAGTTACCATTAATTGTAAGTTTCATGCAATGGGGCCCTGATATATTTTCTATGAATACAATTGGTACGTATGTCAATGTACATGTTCAGTGGAGCCTAACTAAAACTTGTCTGATCTAGATCAAAGCAAGATCATACATGTACACTGCAGCTCAAAGGAATTGGTGTAGGGAAAGGGTAAGGGAAGGAGCCGCAGTTTTAAACCGTGGTATATTTTGTCCAGTTCAGCATGAAACATGATGGTTTAGCTTAAAAAGCATCATGTTTCATGCTGAACTGGACTAAATATACTGCGGTTTAAAACTGAGGCCCCTTCCCTTTCTTCCCTTTGCCTTTCCCTATGCCAATTCCTTTGAGCTGTAATGTATGTGCTCATACAATGCATGAGCTAGATATTTTGAAAGTTTTAAAGACAGCCCATCCCTTTTTCAGATCACCACAAAACTATCGAAACATTGGCAAAATGTATAGAGAAGTGTTAGCAAGCTCTATATTCACAATTTGAAACTGATGCGTAGTGCAAAATTCAAATAATGCACGTAAACAACGTTTGATTAATAGTCTTTACCTCAGGCTCTTAGCACTTTGTGTTGAAATATGTGCTTTATTGATTAATCTGTTAATTAAATTATAAAACGCATTTTGAAAAAAATTGTTCTATAGAAGGAATCATCTCCAAAGTTTGGTAATTACTCATAAAATTAGGATTTCACACACGCATAATAACCACATAGACACTGTAACAAAGACTAATACAATTTTCGTAGTACGAAAAAAGTCAGTTTGGAATTTAACGGCTGAAATTTTTTATATATACAGAAAGCTCCAACATGCTACATGTATATTCATAGAAATGGTCTTGAATCACACTTTCTTCAATTTACGATCGTGATAGACGATTTCAAATTTTAAGCTTGCGAAAGGGACGGACAATCTTTAAGGTGGGCTCCCCTATGGGTTTAGTCCATGGACTGTCTGCCCATCATTGAGGATAAAGCTGAAACAGGCTGGTTCCGGTATCCCATCATGCTTCACCATGCCAGACGATAGACCTACTGTCGATGCACATTCATGATTAATGAGCTAATTTGTGCCACATTGCTGTGTGTGTCTTGGGTGTGTCTACCAGGGTTGATCCGGTCTAGGGTGCGAGGAGCAGACCTAGCTAGAGGAGAGATCCTGACCTTTTTGGACAGCCACTGTGAATGCAACGAGCACTGGTTGGAGCCACTGGTTGCAAGGGTCAATGAGGTGAGAGGCACACGGTTACATAACAACATGGGCCATTCCATGTAAATGTCGCGCGAGTCACACGTGTTTCATGTCACACAATCAGCAGACAGGAGTCTAGATCAAAACTGAGTAAATATTGGAGCTGAATCCATTACTTGATGAAGTAAATCAATCATTTATACGTTGACATGTGACTCGTAAGACACATCATGCGTGACTTGCGTGACATGGAATGGCCCCCATGTATGCAGGGTTGGGGTCTGTGTGGATTTCATGTGCTTCAAAATACAGGAAAATACCACTTTCAAGTTTTTATAATCACCATACATCATTGTGCATACCAGTTTGTCACAAAATAGAACATTAAAGTATTTGTGCAAATATCACAAAATAGAACATGAAAGTATTTATGCAAATATCACAAAATAGAACATTAAAGTATTTGTGCAAATATCACGCAGTAGCATATTATATGCAAATCAATCACTTTTGCCCCCTGCACAATCAATTCTGGAAAGAGCTCTGTACAGCTGCCATCAGATACCACTGATTAAGACAGCTGATTCAATAATTCTGCTCTGAAGGATCTCACACAAATAAAATGATGTGTTCAATTTACCTTTTCCATACTTGAGGGACGTAGTTCAAATGTGTACCGTCAAGTGAAAATGAGTGTTTCATTTTATTTCCCATGTAGTCGGATCCATCTATTGCTATTGTTCTTTGGTGACAGTTGTGAAAACAGTTCTTAGATTTGATAGGATTACATCTTTTAAATCAGCAATTGCTAGCACCCTTAAAGAGACCAGCTAAACTTTTCTTTACTTGGCCCACATATATGTGGGCTGTTTTTTTTTCCATTCAGATACTAAACAACCATGTACCGTGTACAGACAATAGACAACAGGCTGTGAATAAACATCAAATTCTGTTTAGGGTGTAATTAAGCTACACCTCTTCTGTTAGTGCAGTTCCATAGAAAATGTTGACATCCTAACTAGACCACCGTTCAGGAAGCCAGAAAATCTAACAGTGAGCAACAGGTTAAACTAGTTTGTGTTCTGTGTCTGCAGGATTACCGAGCCGTAGTGAGCCCCATCATTGATGTGATCAACATGGATAACTTCAACTACGTGGCTGCCTCTGCCGACCTGAAGGGTGGCTTTGATTGGAACCTGGTCTTCAAATGGGACTACATGACCCAAGCAGAGAGGAACAATAGGAGAGCTGACCCTATCGCACCCATCAAGTAAGCCACACTGTCCACAGAGTTCTTTCTTTTACATGAATGTCTTTCAGGAAATGATATGTTAAGTTTGTGAAAAGGTTTCTGCCTGTATTTAATGTATGTGTATTTGTTTATCGTCTATTTACTTTGAGTGATTATTATTCATTACTTTCTACATGTGAGTAATTTTTTTTGTCAGCTTGTTCGTGTTGATTAGTCTCTTTCAATATTAAGGATAGTTGTATCGTTGCTTGTCTCTGTCTTCTCACTCATATACTAAGTGTGCTAAACATTCGTTTGGGGCAGATAGATCTCTCAAATACCAAAGAACCAAGTAAATAATGCATTCAGGAGTTTCGCTAATCATCTTGGCTGCAGTAAATGACAGTTACAAAGCTACATTGCCAAATCACCGCCACCCTGTCAATGATTCTTTGTATTTTGACCAAGTTTGATAAACACATTTGTTGATAGGCAGGAGGCAGGTTTCATTTGCTTCTTTGCCAGTCCATATTTTCATTTTTGTTTTGAAATATGTGTCTTTTTTTGACTGATCTGTATATGTTCCAAGACTGGAGACCCCTTTCAATAATTCTTTGCTAGCTCTGATCTGATTTAATTTCCATTAAACTCATTTTGGTTGCCCTGGGCAAGAGGGGTGCTGTGTTTGTGATGCCCTGCTTTCAGTAAACAAATTCTTTATGTGGGTTCAACACAACCAGTTGCAGACTGTAATAAAAGTATATCAGAGTTGAAACAGCATGGACTAGGCTTTTTATTACTCAGGTTATCCTGAGGGCTGGTCTTAATTGGAGTCAAGTCTCCTTTTAATACGGATCCTTGAGGTGGTATTGATGATTTATGAGGGAGGATGCTCTGATCTCTATCCAACTAGTTTCGTTGGGAGAAGCCACCATGTCTCCTGGCCTCCTCTAATGATTTTGTTTGACCTATAGGATGACATTTGCACAGATTGTGCTAGTTTTTCACATCTGCTTAGATCGATTTAACCCCGTTCATATACACCACCTATCCGCGAAAAAGACGCAACATTTGCTGCAATTTTGCTAATGCATTTCCGATAGCTGCGTATATGAACGGGAATCGCTCAAATATTGCGGTATTTGCTTCCTCCTTTTTTGTGCTTATTTTACAGCTTTTTCGCGGATCGAGACCTAGTAATAATATCGCAATATTGCGCTAAGCGAAGCTTATAAACTGCATCCGCAAAATAGGCGTAAATATTGCGCCTTTTGCATGCTCTGGCATGTGGGTCGCTAATCCTACCGCTCGTATGGCTGAGTGGAACATGTCACCATTGGTTTGGAGAGAGTCCAGCTGTCCAAAACACTGCAACATTACGGCTTTAGGGGTGTATATGAATGGTGCTTTTGCGACTCGCTGGAAACTTGCTTACCGATGTTCATCGGTAATAATAGCGGTATATGGTACGGGGCTTTTGAGAGACTGGTTGAGGCAGGGTGTTGATGGGGTGTGCTGTTCTCATTGTGTTGGTGTAAGGAAGTCTCTCACTCTAGATGATGAGAGAAAGAAACAGTGACCTAGATTCTGGATAGCTGGAAAGATAATCCATGGTATGGATTGACATTTGTTCCAAGTCTATTTGAATGAAAGGATGTTTGTGTAATAATGTAATAAATACAAAATCTTTGCAGGTCACCACATACACATCTTTCCGTTGTTTACAAAGTTACAAGCACACAAATTCTTTGATTTCCATTAAAAAAGTATGTTTTTGTTTAGGAAAGGAATTTGGCTTACACCTAGCAATAAGGATTATATATTAGATCTTCTTATAAATGAAAGAAAAACAAGTCATTTTAAGAGTGTTTTGGGCCTGGGCGTATCCTTTCAAAAATACAGGCCTCAGTGTAATTTCCCCTGAGCATGGTAAACCACTTTACTGCAGAAACTATTTACAAACACTTTTTGGTATTAAACTCATTATCTGCTGATGGTATAAAGATGGGATGAGGGGGGGGGGGGAGGGGTGCGAGATGAATATAATGAGATATGGTTAGTGATGATTAAATGAAAAACGTGAAGTGAATTTATAGTAAGTCTTTTCCCAGCAGAAAATGGGCAAGGGTGCTAATGCTCCAAAGCAAACAGTCCTGGCTCTGAAGCTCAGACTTGAAGAGCAGAGTGGTGTATAAATCCATGCTGCTATGGTTTGCTTAGATCCCTTAGAGAGCGATGGTTGAGCTTGAACATGTTTGGAGAACATGCTAAGTATCATTAGCCCTGGCTTGTGTGTTTGCACACATCTTGGGACATTGCTGTAGTGGAGTTGTGATCTGTGTGTTCATGATGCTCAAACTTCTCCCTTCCATGGAAGAAGCGAACAGCTAAGGTTACCAGTTTCAATGCATTTTTAGTGTTGTGTTCCTTACTGATGACCTTTCTCCTTTCGTTTGAGACAACATCTTTACAAGATTTTTCTTAAACTCCCTCTTCCTTTTAACTTTATTCTGCCCTGTTCACAGTACTTTGATGCAGGTAGTTAATGCAAGTATTGATTGCAAATTGGAGGAGACATTCATTTCTGCTCTCATTCACCCTACACTTTCTCAAAAACATTATTTATATTGAGCGGATTTGGTTAAGATGGAAGGTTTATCAATGTTTACATGTACCTTACTGGAAATATTGGTTTAGCAAAAGCACCCGTCTCAGTATGTGATATTCCTCGACATTCCATTTGAGAGTTTGCAGGATTGTGTGTGTCCAGCTGATTCAGTGTTGATAGAAATCTTACTGGTTTGACTATATCCCAGCACACACCCAGTTAGTTTTAATGTGTCCCTAGGTAGGAAATATCACACCACCAATCAGCATTATATTTTCTACTTTTTCTCCTCTTCCCAATCCTTTGTAAAATGTCACAAAAACAAAAAAAGGACTCGCAATTTAAACTTCACCTTAAAAAGGAAGTTGGCTCTGATTAAAGTTTAAATTTTTTGCATAAATGTAGTTTGTGCTCTGCAAATTTGTTTTTGAAGCAAATTTTTACCATTTCATACTCCCAGAGGCAGCGGGATTCAAGATTTGAGGTCATCTTTCTTTCTCTCATCTTCCCAGGCTGAGCTGTGATTGGTTTTCCTGAGGCTATCAGTGACATGGCCAGGGGCATTGTTTATTTGATCAGGCCTGATTGGTTCCTGGGATGCTAGGATGTGATTGTTAGAGAGAGAGATGGTGGCCTGGCTTGGCCTTGTTATGACACCAGGGCAATCACACAGGACGAGGGCAAGCCGCTAAATGGGGAGATGCCCTCCCTCGTAAATCAAGTTCAAGGAGAGATTAGGAGACGGGTCATCCATAAAGGAGGTGTTTCTCCCGACTGCTAGTCACATTGACTCAGGGAGGGTTCTAGTTCTGAAATCAGCAGAGAGATAGTCTCATAGCCGAAGTTCCTAGCCAGAGTGTGGCTGTGTGTTTGCTATGCACTGGTGCACTAATAGCAAGGTCTGAACATTTAGACTACATGTAAGTACTATTCCTGAGACTTAGGACAAATGTCAAGTACATTTTCCCCATGCATAATATTTGAGGATGACTACTCACCGGGCTGTAAACATGAATTGGACTACGTGTTCTGAATTTATATTGTTTGTCATCTCTCCCCCTATGTCTTCCTGTACCCCACCCCCACCCCACCCCCACCCCACCCCCACCCCACCCCAACCCCATCCTTTACTCTTTCTGTCCCCTTTTTCTATGCCCTCCTCTTTCCCCCTCCTTTTATTTTATTTCCCTTTGTTTTGTCTTCTTCCTTTCTTCCCTCTCTCCTTTTCTCCTCATTCTCTTCCCACTTATCTCCTGCCCCTTTCCCCCCCCCCATCCCATCTCTCTCCCTCCCTCTGTCTTCACCCCCCCCCCCCCTCTTCCTCCATTCCCATCCCCATTCTCATGTGCACCCAGTCCTTCTTACTCAATATCTCTTTCTATCTATCTCTCTTTCAAACTTTTTTCTCCCCCTCTCCTCTCTTTCTCTCTTTCTTACCCCACCCTCCATATATTCCTCTGTCCATCCTGTCATCCATTTTTTCTGATGATGAATTAAAACTGCCAAAAACTGTCAATATAATATCCTTCACATCAAGTGTACTGGTGTTGAATACCAAAAGTATATAATGCAAATTTTAATCATCAAATTGTCTGGAGATGATGCAATTTGGTGCCCTGCATTTGTAAATTAATTTAAAAATTGATGGGCAGAGAGGTACTTGTGTATGGAGAAGTGAAGCCCATTCCAGCAAGTTACTCTGTTTCCATCTAATCATGATGCCAGTCACCTAATGATAATGTAATGATGTCTGATACGTGCCGACATCATCTCCCATCGTTGGCCCTTCCTTTTTAAAAGCTCCCAGAAACTAATTGAAAAGTATGTGTCGCTATATTGTGTAGTACACTCGCCACATTTAATCAGGTCATCACTCCATAAGCATTAAGCATGGCGCATGAGCATCACATACTAATCGCTCTATGCTGTCGATAAGTGCTTTTTACATTGAGGGCGTACTACATATATGTCTGTCGCCATAATATGGAGAGTCTTACTTGTTTTCACCCTTTTCTGCTTTCCTGCCACTTCAATTTCTATTTTAGATACAAGATTAAGCCAAATTTAACTTTTGTAAAGGCTCCTTTAAATGTGCAAGTAGGTAGCCGAATGTAAGAAGAACAATCCCATGTGCTTGGACATTTTGTGCTCATTGGATATTTACTGTGGTGTACTTTCTATGAATATTTGCCTCAGTTTTATCATTAAACCCATTTGAGATTGTAACACTTACATTTGGCATTAGACTGTGAAATTGCCTAACATAAGGAGTAGCATACATGCTGAGTATGCATGGATGGGAGTGCTGTCTATTGCACAGAAGTAACTGCCTCAGGAATGACCAGTTGTTCATCCTATCACACTGCCTAGTCTGGCTTTCAGCCTGTTGGTATTTCTATATCAAACTATTCATGAAAGGGGTCTGGCTGCAGTAGACTAATCATTCCCATCTGGAGTTACAGTTAGCGGAGAATGATATACCGGTAGTGACTAGTCTTAGAGAACTAGAATCTTTTAGTCAGTTGGGATAAAAAAAATGTCAACAGCCTGTAATCCAGGCTATGCACTCCCAGGGAGGCCCAATGGTATTTCAAGAAACAAGTTGAGCTCAAGCCCTGAGTAATCAGTCCAAGTATCTACAACAACCCAAATATTGTTTCTTCTCCTCTTACATGTAGATTGTGTCATGAACCACCTAGGGTGTTTTGAAACGAGAGAACGTACAATTCCATCTCCAAACAAGGCGTCCTTAATTTGGACAGTTCCCCTCAATACTAGCAGGGTGTAGTCTGTGAATCCAGACCCAGTCCAGACTTTGTTTGTGAATATGTGTATGGAGGTGTGGTGGAGGTATTCTGCCCTACTCTGACAAAAGGAAGCAAGTGACAAATCACTCAAATCTGGGTTATCAGTATTCTTAGATTATAAATACTCAGCATTCCCTACATACAGGCAAAATCTGGACAAGAAATATTCACGCCTCAACCAATCACGGCCCGGCTACGTGCAACCACGCACCGCCAACTCCGGACAAGAACACATATAATGCGTCCACCTACCTAGACTCGAATCACCTGACGAAGCATTGCAGTTTGCGTGCGAAACGTCGTGTTCCACTATATACGTTCATCGTGAGTCCAACGGATATCTCACGCATCTAATATTCATCTTGCTGCGAGATATTCAATCTGACCTGATGTGGTGTTGCACTGATGCCAATGCAAGTGACAGACACATTTTGCTCATTTACAAGAAAAGTCTCTTTTGTTAGTTGCTTCCTTTTGTCAGAGTAGGGCAGTATTTTAGTGTAGTGGTTCAACATAGAGGTATGATGGAGGTATTGAGTGTAGTGGATGAACAAGTACAGTAGGTTCCAAGTTCAAACATGTTACATCAATTTGCATTATTATAATAATATAATAATAATTATAATTAATAATAATTAATTTGCATTAGAGCGCCTCTATTGGATAGATGTAGATTGGCAGGTAAATGTGAATCCGTGATCTTGACCCAGCGCTGGTCATTTCTTCATAAGGGTAAGGCATTTTCCTCAGAAAGTGGAGATGGTGCACATCTTGTGTTTCTGCTTCCTGTGACCTGGTATGTTTTTGTTACTTGACCTCTTTCTATACCTCAATTTTTTGTCTCGCCCACCGGAGGTGAAGGCGAGACTAAGGGATCCAAATGGCGTCCGTCCGTCGTCCGTCCGTCGTCCGTCGTCCGTCACAAATGTTAAAGTTTACCTGCAAGACTCTCTTTTGACAAATAACTTCACATGGGTTGCTTGGATTACAACCTAACTTGGGTCATAGATGCACTGGGGGTACCTTCATGTTATGGTACCGTTGGAGGTCACAGGATAAGGTCAAAGGTCATTTGAGGTCATACGTTGAAGTTTACCTGCAAGACTCTCTTTTGACAAATAAGTTCACATGGGTTGCTTGGATTACAACCTAACTTGGGTCATAGATGCACTGGGGGTACCTTCATGTTATGGTGCTGTTGGAGGTCACAGGATAAGGTCAAAGGTCATTTGAGGTCATACGTTAAAGTTTACCTGCAAGACTCTCTTTTGACAAATAACTTCACATAGGTTGCTTGGATTACAACCTACCTTGGGTCATAGATGCACTGGGGGTACCTTCATCTTATGGTACCGTTGGTGGTCACAGGATAGGGTCAAAGATCATTTGAGGTCATACGTTAAAGTTTACCTGCAAGACTCTCTTTTGACAAATAACTTCACATGGGTTGCTTGGATTACAACCTAACTTGGGTCACAGATGCACTGGGGGTACCTTCATGTTATGGTACCGTTGGAGGTCACAGGATAAGGTCAAAGGTCATTTGAGGTCATACGTTAAAGTTTACCTGCAAGACTCTCTTTTGACAAATAACTTCACATGGGTTGCTTGGATTACAACCTAACTTGGGTCATAGATGCACTGGGGTTACCTTCATGTTATGGTGCCGTTGGAGGTCACAGAAGGTCAAAGGTCATTTGAGGTCATACGTTAAAGTTTACCTGCAAGACTCTCTTTTGACAAATAACTTCACATAGGTTGCTTGGATTACAACCTAACTTGGGTCATAGATGCACTAGGGGTACCTTCATGTTATGGTGCTGTTGGAGGTCACAGGATAAGGTCAAAGGTCATTTGAGGTCATACGTTAAAGTTTACCTGCAAGACTCTCTTTTGACAAATAACTTCACATAGGTTGCTTGGATTACAACCTAACTTGGGTCATAGATGCACTGGGGGTACCTTCATGTTATGGTACCGTTGGAGGTCACAGGATAAGGTCAAAGGTCATTTGAGGTCAGGGATACAATTCTTTTGCGTAGCAACGGAGATCGCGATATTTCTGGTTATTTTCGCAAGTGGGCGAGACACAATATTGCTAATGCCTTGTTTTCTTTAATTCTGGATAAAATGCTGCTGTATAGGATACCATAGATGCGCATTTGTTACAAATGCGTACAAATTTTGAGTGTTGCTGAGGAGTCCACTTAATGAATTAATCATGAGTAGAGGCAGAGTGATTGTTATAAATCCAGACAGGAAGCAATCAAACTACTACTTCACACATTTCATCTGGAGTGTGCGACCGTGATTGCGACCAACATTCCATGCAGCTATATCCGTCAAGACGAGCAGAGAAAGCATGGAGGGCTCGTTTGAGAGGGATGATCGAGCAACTAATTGCTAGAACTGTGATTGCTATAACGAGGGAGAAGAATCACATGTGTTTGAGTGGGAATGAGCATGTATCATCTGCCAAGGCGTGATGGTGGGTCCCCTTCATAGGGCTGTCTTCATGAGAAGGAAGCTGCAAGATAACAGGCTAATCTCTCATGTGGGAATAGCCCGATCTGGAAAAATGCATATCTTCACATCTCTTATAGACAGAAATATTAAAATGGTGTGGGGTTTTTTGTCTGGAATATTCCTGCAAGGTCTTGGGCTAATTCACAGGCTGGCATACACTTTTGTGGTCCATCGATACGAGTCTGAAATCACGTGGGAAGATTTCCAGAGTTTGCGCGTTTGCCGCACACAGATAGTTTGAGCAGACAAGGACACTGCATTACATAACACTAACAGCTTATAGCTCGTCAGATCTCACGATGATATGGGTAGGCAAAACAGCACGCTCCTTACTTGTTTTTGAGCTAATGCAGATGCAATTTCAATCTCGGTCTAATTTTCCTGATCAGAACGAATCGTGATATTTTGTCATCTTGGGTGTAATGTAGACTGACTTCTAGGAAGCATGTGGGGAAATGGAGCTGTAGTGAGGCACATGACTGCAATTAGCTCCCAGTGTGATGGGAAAACCAGTACAGCTTCAAGACGTCTGACATGCTCAGTCTGTGAGTCAGTCAGTCAGTCACCAGGAATACGCTGAATATACACTACCACAGTTCAATACTGTATACGCCATATATTTCGTGGGTTTTTTATTTTCACCAATTTCGCAAGTCAGGTGCTATTTGGAATTTAAACAACACGCGAAAACATGAATACGACATGCACAAGCACAAGTACTAATTGTACTAGTACTCCACGATTGCGAATTTAACCACTCGCAAAATTGTGGAGAAGTCCTGATTTGCGAAAAATTAGACTAGCAAAATATATTGCGTATACAGTATGTGTGTACCTTGTGTGTACTGAGATTCACAAGAAAGATCTTTGGTTGTTTGAATCAAACCCTGATTTTTGAGGGCATTTTTTATCTCTGGAAGAATATCAAAGCATAAACAAAACAGGGTTCAACAGACACATTTTATACACCAGCCAGTGAAGCTTTGATATTCTCTGAGCTATTCTGGTAGTTAGATGAATAAAAATTCATACTAGTTAGCACTGTAAAATCTTTTTTTTTCTTGTTTTTAATGTGGTACTACTGAAATTTGCCAGGGCAATTCCATTTGTTTTTCTTTTTGGGTGAACCAAGAGTCTTTTCTGTTACATGACCCATCTTTCACTTCCATTATCCTGCATAAATTATTATTCTTGGAAAGCAAACAGAAGATGTAAACCAAAGTGTGGATAACTTCAATGAGCTAGTACCTTCAATGTGTGACAGTTTACATGCTGCACATCACTCCACATGCCACTTCTTGTAGTCTAATCACATTCGGTCTTCATTCCCATTTTGACTCAAACTACATAAAGCAGTTTTATTACTGCCCTTGTATGTTAAGTGAATTTAGCCAAAAGCCCATGTTATGACACAAAGTATAACGTATAAAAATGACAGTTTCAGATATATTTTTACTGCTATGGTCAATGAGTTTCAGATAAATCACTGCTCCGTGTAGCACAAACCCTCATTTCTTGCCCTTCTGTACTATTCCTTATTAATGGGCAAGACTTGTATCAATATTCTTTGCAACCTTGTAACATCTAAACCTAAACCATAACCGTAGTCTTAAACCTAACCCTAAACTCTAAACCTAACATTTTAACTAGAGCTCATACATTGTAGATGTAATATGAGTAAGAATGTGAGTAGACTGACTTGCCATAGCATGCACCTTCTCAACCCTTGTCTAATAATGAGCTCAAGCTTTAACCTGGCTCTTCCGTCATTGCCATGTCAACATAGAGAATTTACATAGCCTTATTTTCTCTGTATTTCTGTTCCTTCCGGCACGGCCATGATAGAAAGAGCTATAATCTTTATTTTAATATTATTGATCACCAACTGGAAATATTACACTGGTGACCTACATTTCCAAGCATCCCGGAGGCCTTCCGTTGCAAGTATTGATCAGAATTTTCAGACAAATTGTTTTGATTTCTTACACCACTGCTCCTACTTTTTTTCCTGCAGCCTCTCGGTGAGGATATTGAGTTGATCCTTGAGGCACAAGGCCATTTATAATGAATTTTAACGAGGAAGAATTGATGACTGTCCTGACTGCTGCAGGGGTAGATGGGAGGGCTCATTGCTCATCGCTATGGTGATGACGGCAGCGGTGATGAGGATGTTATGATTGTAGAGGAGGGACCGTGAGAGTGCCTATCATAACACCTTCTATCAGCAGCTGAAGATCAGGAGGCCAAGCCTACAATGAAGCCTAGACAGTGGTCATCGCTGGCTGGCTCTACTTACATGGATGTGTATGGATGGGGCAACAGCAGCCTCTCCGTCTGGCTTGTAGTGCTTACATGTTGTTAAAAAAGGCTCCAGGGAAAATAGATGTGACATGTATACATGTGCTGCTCTCTAATTTATGTATTTTACCTCGGATTTATGCTGTATTTACAATGCATTTATGTGGTCTTGTGTGAAGTAAGGAGTTCAAGAAGACAGTAAAACCTCAGCACAATTTCCAGAAGCTCTTTATTTTCTCTTACTAATACAAAATACAGAGGAATACAAATCTAAATCTGTACTGTATATACATGAAGATGGAGGAAAGAGGAAGAAAAAAAAACACATTTTCACAGCGCACTGCGGTTTTGATAATCTAGTATTGATTTCAGTCTGTATCTTAATTTGTCAGATGAAACCACAGTGCAGCAAGAAAACTTGTTAATAATATTCTCTAAGGGATGCGGCGGCATATTATATTGATGGATGTCTCAGAGAAACCTCAGACAACGTAGCCAGCCAGGCGAGGGTGGGTTAGCTCGCTCACCCGAGCTGATTTCCCTGCAGTAATCAGTCAGTGCCGGGTGCTACAGCGACACGCTTGTTGTTAGGAACAATAATAACCTTTAAGTGGATAAGCCTAAGTGGGTGCTAAGGGACATCATGAAACGGTGTCATTTTATCAACAAATCGGATTGCCCATGTCCCAATAGAGTGTCTCCTTTTACTAAGAAAATCAACAGACGTATCATGACAACTTAAACTATTGACATTTTGAGAAATAAACTCTAATAAACACACAAAGATATTGGTAGGACTTCAATATAAATGAAAATGTTTTTATCAAAAGTAGATCTCAGAATTTAGATCGAAAACATGAATGTATTGTGAAGAAGTAGTACCCTGCTGGTATTGAGGAAATCTATTGAAGGCACTTAATATTTTGAATACAGTATTATAAACATGTTCAAATTTGCCCGGCGCAAGAGTAAAGTGGGCAGGTTTGATCTTTGTACATTTTAGTGCAGTACATGTACATTTAAATTAAATGAGCATTTCAAATGTAATGCCCAAAGCAGATCTATGCATGTACACTACAGCTCAAAGGAATTGGCATAGGGAAAAGGAAGGGGAATAAATGGAAGGAGCCACAGTTTTAAACCGCAGTATATTTTGTCCAGTTCAGCATGAAACATGATGCTTTTTAGGCTAAAACATTATGTTTCATGCTGAACTGGACAAAATATACATATACCCCGGCTTAAAACTGCGGCTCCTTCCCTTTCTTCCCTTTCCCTTTCCCTATGTCAATTCCTTTGAGCTGTAGTGTATGTTCAGCAACAACCCTGCAAAAGACATGCATATCCTTGCTGTCTGCGAGAAGACCTTAATGGTATGATAATGAACCATTTAAACGGTCAAATTAGGCCTCTAATGATCTTTGCATGTTCATTTTCAGAAAGAGCTCAATGGTGCATGTAATTTGAGAGAGAAGCAGTCTAATTAGGTACGGTACACATTTGACTGGCTTGTTGCACGCATACATGGCAGCAGCATTAAAGACAGCCCGTCCCTTTTTCAGTTCACCACAAAACCATCAAAACATTGGCAAAACATATAGAGAAGTGTTAGCAAGCTGTATATTCATAATTTAAACTGACACGTAGTGTAAAATTCAAATAATGCCCGTAAACAACATCTGATTAATAGTCTTTACCTCAGGCTCTTAGCAGTTTGTGTTGAAATATCTGCTTTATTGATTAATCTGTTTATTAAATTATAAAACGCATTATTAAAAAAATTGTTCTCTAGAAGGAATCATCTCCAAAGTTTGGTAATTACTAATAAAATTAGGATTTCACACATGCATAATAACCACATAAATACTGTAACGAAGACTAATACTTTTTTCGTAGTACGAAAAAAGTTGGTTTGAAATTTAACGGCTGAAATTTTTACATATACAGAAAGCTTCAACATGTTATATTCTGAGAAATGGTTTCAATCACACTTTCTTCAATTTAGGATCGTGATAGGCGATTTCAAATTTTAAGGTTGCAAAAGGGACGGACAGTCTTTAAGCGTCTCACATATGATACTTCAAGAGGCAGATATTGTGAGCCTTGGTTTAAATGGGTTGCCATGTTGATACGTGTGATGCCATTTTTATAATGACCATTCTATAAGAGACGTGAGGCACATTATCTGAATTAATTAGTGATTGACAGGATGAGTCATCGCATCACAGTCACATCATGTGCATGATTTAAACCTACTTATCATACATGTTATCTACATTGCATTGCTCAAAGGAAGTCTTTTCTTTGCTTTACTGGACTAAGGAAATGACCACTGTGATCCAATTGTTTCATATAAGACAAAATATTGATCGACAGGTGTCCTAGTTTTGCCCTAACTTCAAACAAATCATTTACATGTCCGTATGTGACCACATTTACTAATACATTAATTGCTCATTTGAAAGATTCTCTGAAAAGAAAAATGCTTCTCTGGTAAAATGTATCTTTTTGTATGATTTATGTAATTTAAAATTTCTTAATAATCCGTCTGTTTTTTATATTTTTTTTTTTGAACTTCAAATCAACTTGTATGGTTATATTCTCCTTTCTACAAAAACACTTTCATAATTATATTACTGTAAAAGTGAAAATTATCGCGCATTTCGCGCAGCGTGTATTTGGCACGAAAATAAAAATGTGTGATTATATTTGCGTCTAAACGAAGTTCATATCGACACGCTTTGTATGTGCGCTTGCCTACGTTTATGGTTTAGCCCATAAATATGGTTTAGCCTTAGCGCTTCAACGACATCATCATGCTATTTCCGCTGCCCGAGCAGCACTGGCACGGCAGTGGTAAGCTGAGTTAATTGATCATCCAAAGGGCTCGACAACCCGCAAAATTAAAAACCAGCGAAATTCATTTTACTCCACCGAGCGTGAAAAATTAATCGCGCGAAAATTTCCACCTTTACAGTATATCGTAGAGTAAGAAAAAAACCTGCACATTCCAAGACAGCCCATCCTGCTTCCTTGCGATGAGCACTGTTATCTTCCACAAGAAGCTTCCATGAAAGGAATCCCCTGCCAACAGGAGGAATATCCAATCCCATTAGAGACTGAGGCTTTTGATGACCGTAATCTGATAGGACAGGAAAATTGCACAAAGAAGTGGACACACATCATCCTTTTAAAGGGATCAAGTAGCTTTGTGGACGTGCAAAAAATAAGGAGTGGTTGATATAATATATATTGTGATTATCAGAAATGTCCGTTTTATGTTGTGGGAAAATTTCAAGGTAAATGAACGTTGTGTGGCCTCGGAATGAGCAAAAATGCAAAGTGATACATGTTTATCCATTTAC
Source organism: Arbacia lixula (assembly GCA_963669155.1). Lineage (NCBI taxonomy): Eukaryota > Metazoa > Echinodermata > Echinoidea > Arbacioida > Arbaciidae > Arbacia > Arbacia lixula. Next base: position 39,428,212 of record OZ022577.1, on the reverse strand, counting down.
TAATTTTGCTTGCTTTGTACACAGTTTTTCGTGGTCCAGTGGATAATTTGAACTCTTCAAGCATAAATACCTTTTTAACACAATGGTAATTTGAAAAACTGAATGCTGTCCCATGCTTTTATTGTTCATATGATTACAAGTACTGAGGGAACTTCTAGTATTCCACTTGGATTTTTAGGATTTGGGCAGTGTTACTAAGTCCCTTTAATACATGTACTGTCCTTTGGAATGCACTCTACACTGAAAATGTGCCTTCTTGCAGCATTAACCCATGAGGAAGATACTTGTTGGAAGCAAGGTATTGTTTTAGGTAGCTACCACAAAATGAGATATTTTGTTGCATATAGTTAGACAATCTGTAATTAAGGGCGGAATAGATTATTACATGTTTTGTGCCATTTTGAAATCTCTGTTGAGAAATAGCCTAGCATGTATAAGAAAAAACCATGGGCCATATTAATGAAACCTAAAGCCTAGTTGATGATTGACATGCATTCAGCTACATGTATTTTCAGTAATTAACCAGGCTAGTAAGGTTTCATGAATATGGCCCCTCAACATTTTGAGTAAATCTTGTTAATGTTTGAAAATCTATTGATACTTAATAGAATCTTCTTGTCAAATAGCAATGATTCATGTTAAACTGTATGTGAGTCACTCTGAGAGGTGTGTGGCCTTTGTGATAGATTGGTTCTTCACACCCTGATGGTTGATGAGAGCGAGGTACAGGGATTGTTTCAAAGTGCTAGTCTGAGGATCATAGACTCAGCTCGGCCTCATAACCCATAACGCCTGCCAGAAAGGTTTGGATAAAGATGTCCGACAACTATTGGGTAATTGATCCTCTTCTCGTTGGCCAGTAATCTCACCGTGGAGAAACCAATTAGAGGAGCCGGAGAGGATGTTTGTTTGCATTATTGATGGGGTTTAGGGGCCAAGAAGCAAGGGAGAATGTAGGGGGAAGGACGGAAGTGAAATAGTAATGAGAGAAAGAGATAAAGAGGAAGGGGGAGAGAGAGAGAGGGAGCGAGAGAGAGAGAGAGAGAGAGAGAGAGAGAGAGAGAGAGAGAGAGAGTGAGAGAGAGAGGAGAGAAAAAGAGAAAGGGGGTGTAGGGAGAGAGGGAGAGAGAGAGAGAGAGAGAGAGAGAGAGAGAGAGGTTAGAGAAAAAGAGAAAGGGGTTGTAGGGAGAGAGAGAGAGAGAGAGAGAGAGAGAGAGAGAGAGAGAGAGAGAGAGGGGGGAGAGAAAAAGAGAAAGGGGTTGTAGGGAGAGAGAGAGAGAGAGAAAGAGAGAGAGAGAGAGAGAGAGAGAGAGAGGGGGGAGAGAAAAAGAGAAAGGGATTGTAGGGAGAGAGAGAGAGAGAGAGAGAGAGAGAGAGAGAGAGAGAGAGAGAGAGGGTGGGGTAGTGAGAGAGGTGGGTAGGCATGAAAGGAGGATAGGAAGTAGGTGAATAATAACAAGAGAAAGATCAATAATAAATGTGTTTGATGTAAAGAGGCAGAGATAAAAAGAAATTGTCTGTTTATGCATGAACAAGAGAAACAAAGATAGAGAGAGTAAGAAAGAGAGAAGGAGAGTGCTCACCAAATATTTGACTTCAAATATTTAAAGACAGCCAGTCCCTTTTTCAGATCACCACAAAACCATCGAAACATTGGCAAAACATATAGAGAAGTGTTAGCAAGCTCTATATTCACAATTTGAAACTGATACGTAGTGTAAAATTCAAATAATGCACGTAAACAACGTCTGATTAATAGTCTTTACCTCAGGCTCTTAGCAGTTTGTGTTGAAATATCTGCTTTATTGATTAATCTATTTAGTAAATTATAAAACGCATTATGAAAAAAATTGTTCTATGGAAGGAATCATCTCCAAAGTTTGGTAGTTACTCATAAAATTAGGATTTCACACACGCATAATAACCACATAGGTGCTGTAACAAAGACTAATACTTTTTTCGTGGTACGAAAAAAGTCGGTTTGAAATTTAACGGCTGAATTTTGTTACGTATACAGAAAGCTTCAACATGCTATATTCTTAGAAATGGTCTTGAATCACACTTTCTTCAATTTACGATCGTGATAGACGATTTCAAATTTTAAGCTTGCAAAAGGGACTGACAATCTTTAAATTAGAGATAACAACCAATCAAACCAAAGATAATGGAAGGATCGAAAAAGGTTTCTGGGTGATTATGTGATAATGGGAATAGTAATTAAGGAGTCAGGTGAGGGATGGAATGAGTGGAACACCTGAATAGAGAAGGAATGTAGCCTAGGTACTAGGCTGTGAGGTGCATGGACACAACCCAGTCTGTTAACAACTATGTCTGGTAACACAGACTATGCCCCAATCCAATCCTCGAAGCCAGAGGAGCTATGATGTCATTAGGGCGTAGTCTGTGTTACCAGACTGGGTTGTGTTCATGCACCTCACAGCGTAGTACCTAGGCTAGAAGGAATGAAGATGACAAGAGAATCAGAGGAAAGACATCCAGAGTGAATGAATGAATGAATGAATGACATCTGAATATCATTAAACTCATATAACCTAAGTTCAGACTGCAAGGGCAGTGCTGAAAAGAAATGCAAATGAACTCAAGTCTAGATGAAACAGAAATATTAGACAGCGGGCAAAGAAAACATAATAGAGGGAACGAACAAAATGGGAAAATGACAAAATAACCATCCTACACAAACATAGGAGTATGATCATGTGTGAAATTGATTTTTGAAGCATGATTGTAAATTCTGTTTCACTATTAATATCACTGCATGTAATACTTTGATGGATGATTTTTGATTTGAAATGACCTTGAAATTGAATAATGTACTTCTGCACATGTTATGTATTCAAAGTACTGTGTGCTAGTGTACTATTGAATTCAGAGTGAATTGTAATTCTGAAGCCGATATAAGACATGAAATTTATATCAGACTACATATATATCTTTAATTGCTGATTTCCATAAACATGAAATTATTCATACTATGATATGACTCAGCCATAATATATTGTTAATGGCATCACAAGAAACAGAACCCTGCCACACTTCATTTCTACATTAATTTTTGCTCATCCTGTGATTATTACTGTGTTTCTACCCATATGTGTATTTTGTGTCTCCTATGAGTGACTGTTGTATGAACTAGTGGGGAATTCATTTACAAAGTATGTAAACTATATGATGCTATAAATACATGATGCTATGCTATGGTTTGATACTTGTGTCTGTTAACGAAAAGTATAATTTTTGTATCTAAAACTTCAAAATAAAAGTTTCAAAGGTTTTAAGATGATATGTAGGGGGAAAATGTTCTGCAAGATTACAATTCAATGTAAGCATACCTTGTGGAATCCAGGCTATTGGAAGTTTCTAACCCACACTCTCATAGCATATACATGTAGTATGTTTGCCTGAAGAAGACTCATTGCTCTTCCATTCTTCACCAAAGGGGTCTTGTGATAACTAGACCCAAATATATGTGTGGCACATACAGTTGAGGCCAGAAGTTTACATACACCCAGGAAATTCAAAGAAAATTTGACACTTGCCAAACATAAAATTTATCGTATCTTCTAAGATATTTGTGCTATCATGACAAATTTGATATCAAACAAATGAGTATGCCATGGCCCTTCATAAGATTGCTATGTAATCAGGTGCTGAAAAATATTCAGGTGTCACATTTTCCCCAAAATTCTTCAGATTTCAGAAAAATTAAAAATAAAAGCTTGACAAAAACATTTCATATTTGTGCCAGTTACTTCTCAACACAAATATTTCAGATTAAAATTTTTTGTTCAGTGGTGACATATCATGATAGAAAAAAGTAATATAAATCATATATTTGATGTTTATATATTTATATGAAACAATTTTTGAAAATATATTTTACACGAAAATTACTTTTTTTTTCTTCAAAGAAAATTCCAATCTGAAAAATAATTGAATCCCAATTGCATCCCAATCATGTGAAAGAGTTTAATATGCTCTTTTATTTGATACCACATTCGTCACAGTAGTATTTATATTTCTGGAGATATAGTAAATTTTACGATGGTTGGCAAGCAAATAAATTTCACTCTGAATTCCATGGGTGTATGTAAACTTTTGGCCTCAACTGTATTTGATTCTAGAGGTACGAGTACATGTAGATATGCCAGGCTATATAAAGGCTGTACTTGCATTGATTATTAGAATGCACAAACTCCAGTCTCTATGTTAACTCTTTAAGTACCGATGTCGCCTTTTTGCACCATACTTCATGTAGAAACCATAGAACAGTACTTTAAATGCTGCACTAAGAGTTAAAGGGAGTATACTGTACTGGGAAGACAAAAAGGCCTTCAAAAGGTGATCGTGAGCAATCTTCTTGCCAATGGTCTTAAATTCATGTATTATCCATTTTAGAAACTTGCTGAAAGTTATTTGCCATAAAACTATTCACTTTTGGAGTAATTAGTGATTTAATCACAAATCCTGAAATTGTTCGGGCCGAACATTTTGAGGATTTGTGATTAAATCACTAATTATTCCAAATGTAGATCATATGAGAGCAAATAACTGTCAGCAAGTTTCTAAAATGGACAATACACGAATGTAAGACCATTGGCAAGAAGATTGCTCACAATCACTTTTTTAAAGTTGAATTAAGAAGACGATCCCAAATAATGAGATATTTGCATTAATATCATCCTTATGACACTAGCTTACCTATGAGAGACCTTTTAACCCCCTAAAATAAGCTTAGAATATTAAATTTAGACGATTTATCCCTCACCATATTTTCTCTGATCGCTCCGGCGATGAGTACTCGAGACTATTGTTCGAGCACTGTGACGTCACGGACGGGATTTGGGTCACAGTGAGAAAGTAAACAAAGCGAGCAGTGCAGTATATTGTGTGCATAGACATACACGCTAGTACAATTATGAATGAATTTACTTTCACGTCAGAACTTTTCTTCTATTGTTATGGTTTTATGTGAATGATTTTTGAAAATAAATGAGAATTAAGCAATGTCATATAGTCAATGATGTGTCTCTAGTGTTCCAATATTTCTCATTTGAAGCGATTTTACTGCCTTGTCTTTCGACTTCAACACCGCGGATGAGAGACAAAATTGTAAATTCAATGTAATAATCAGTGCATCTGGCAATCAGTTGGTGATTATATGTGTGCGAGAACTTGTGAAATAGAAAATGCTCTACGCAGATATGTGGTCGTATTTATTCTCCAATGCAGTATACTGGACAAGTTCAAGCAAGCAGCGCGCTCGAGTGTGTATGAGCTGGGTGGCGATGGCCGGATCTACTTTACGCTAGTATTCTCAAGTTGTAGAAAATAAGAAAATCAAGTGAAAATATTGACTAATAACTCATCGTTTGCAATCTTACTTCACAATTTAAGACTTGAAAACCGTTATTTATACTTTTTTCTACATAGGGAGAGTAAAGATTTGTATATATGATTTGTAATTGTTTGATATGGCTTCCTTTGAAAAACATTGGTAAAATCTTCTCTCTCTTTCTGCACTGATTTTTGTATTGATACCAGACACTGGATATTACCCAAATCCCGTCCGTGACGTCACGCTCAGCGTGTACCTATGCGTCCAAGGCTTATCGGGGACTCTAAACAGGCTAATTTATATCGACTTTCAAACCAGAATATTGAGCGTTCAAATGAGTTTTCTGATATGCTCTCTGTTTGAACAGCCTATATGAACTATATAAAGTGTGCATAACCAAAATTTACGGGAATTCGCGCCCTTCTTAATTCAACTTTAAGGCTTTTTGTCTTCCCAGTAGAGAATACTCCCTTTAAATCATACTTTACTGAGCCTGTGTATTTGTGGGCTGGCTTTTCTCCTCTCAGATACTGAGCAGCGTGATTCCCGCATAATCTACTATAGAGGACAGACCATGAATTCACTTCAAACGCCTTAAGTATAGGGCAGAATTATTTTAGCCACACCCTTCTGGTTACTACAGCTCCATGGCAATTATTGACATCCAAACTAGAGCAGGGTTGAGGCAGCCTGGGAGTCTAACCATGAGCAACAGGTTAAACCATTGTTGTGTTTCTTCCTCGTAGGACTCCCATGATTGCTGGTGGCCTCTTCACAATATCCAAGCGCTGGTTTGAAGAGCTGGGCAAGTACGATCTCATGATGGATGTCTGGGGAGGAGAAAATCTAGGTAAGAAACACTGACAGTGCAGTGGATTGGTTGTTAAGTCTTTACACGTGTGCCAGTATTGTTTTGCATGCAAATCACATGGTGCAGCATTTTGTTTGACACACAAGGGGGAAATTCTTGTGCTAAACTCCAAATCCATATCTTTTTCAAACCAGGCAAATATAGTCCAATAATGGTATGAGCAAAAAAATGGGGTCCCATCCAGTATTATTTTTTAAAGACCGTGACATATTGCAATTTAACTTATGAAAATTTCTTGTCCATGTAAAAACAATATGTCCATGTAACGGTGGTAGATTTTTGTATGCCTGCTGCTTCAAATCCATAAAAGATTTAAAATTTTAACATCTATTTAGAAAAGAGAATAATTTTTCATTGACAGCTCAAAACTTAACCACATCTGAATTGATCTTCATGGTGAACTGCAAAGGTTGATACCTCTGTTACATGTACATTGCATGAACACTTTGCCCCAACCCCATGGAATGACCCTCAATATAACTTGCAATGTGCCACTGTCTGACTAGTGCACCAGCATTACATGCCAATCCTACAAAGAAGCATTCTGTCTAGCACAGAACTGGAGAAACAACATCATTACCGGGTAATTGTGTTGCTATAAAAGAGTCTCATTCAGGAAAATTGCCAACAGAGAGGTACATTAATGCCTGTGAGTGTTACTATGGCAACTCTGAAGTTCTCTCATTATGTGGTTGTCATAGAATTGTTGTATTGATAAGCTCCAGTATGCAGTTTGACAATGAGGCCTCATGTTCTTTGTGGTTGTTGTTTTTCATGTTGTTGTTGTCACCTTTCATAATGGAAAAATGATTGTCCTGATTCTCTTTTGTAATCAGATATGGATGGAGGGAGGAGTGATGTGGTCAAAGAAGAAAACATTAGAGAAAGAGAAAAAAGGAACGTGGGAAGTCTTTAGCAGAAGTATTCATGTAAAATCTTTTCAAGTGAAGTGCATATTTGCTTGAAAGGAACCTAGACAAAATGAATCTTGACAAACGCACTGCATGACTAGAGACTACCGGCTCAGAGGGAGAGAGAAGGTGTCCGTTTTGTCAGCCGCAGAGTTTAACCCGCCATCAGACTAACCAAAAGAGAATGTCTAATGTGGCTAAAGTGCAGGAACCCCTCGTAGCGTCCATGTAATACATCCCATTGCTCTGAGGTCCCTTGGGTCAGTGGTGGGGACGGAGCACTCACTGCATGGTTTGTGCTCATGACGCGGCGCATCCGCTCTCACCGCGGATCCTGTGCAGCTCTCTTTCCTTGAACCATTAGGCTCGGATCCTAAATAATTAAGCGGTCAGAAAGTGGGGAACCATGCATGCATGCCCCGCGTAGTGGGAATGTGTAAGAGAGAGCGGTTTTGTTACTGCAATTATGGCCTACGATGCTTTGCGCATAATTAGTTAAAGCACACAGTCACACCCACTTGTGTAGTTGTATTAAGCGTCACTGGAGAGAGGATGTGAGCTTGGTGTAATGAAAATTTAGTTGGAATCTGTCCCTCTGCCACAAGGGCAAAGATTTCCTGGCAAATTAAAAGGGTTACTAAATTAGAAAAATAAGTTCCCACTAATCTATGTAAAATTATCCACTATAGACGAATTTCACATTTGTTTGCCGTAATAAAGTCTCATTTTGACGAAAATTTGAAAAAACAAACTCTGTCTGCCTCTGTCTCTGTCTCTCTCTCCCTATCTCTGTCTGTCTCTCTCTCTCTCTCTCTCTCTCTCTCTCTCTCTCTCTCTCTCTGTCTATGTCTCTCTCTCTGTCTCTCTCTCTCCCTCTCTCTCTGTCTCTGTCTCTCACCATTCCTCCACCCCATCCCTTCCCCCTCCCTTGCTCCTCTCCTTCCTGCCTGATTCCCATGGTCCTGCAGAAATTTCTTTCCGGGTGTGGCAGTGTGGTGGGAGCCTTGAGATCATCCCGTGCAGCCGAGTAGGCCACGTCTTCCGCAAGCAGCATCCCTACACCTTCCCAGGGGGCAGTGGCAATGTCTTTGCCAGGTAAGTCTTCTGGGGAATCCACGCTTCCTGCTTCTAAGATGAAGGCTCAGATTCTCATTTACCAAACGCCAGATTGGCTTCCGATTCAGATCATTTCTACTCAGACAGGAGAAGAGAGGTAATTTCCCCCATTCCAAGTCAGGACTAATTACCATACATCTTCATGAATAATAAGATACTCTTTAGGAGCATGGTTTGAAGAGGTAACATATTAACTGTGTTATCATTCAACTTGACAGAACAATTTCCTTCTCAGGAATTATTTTTTTCTGTTGATAAATGTTTTATACTCACTTGAATAAATTACTTGGCACACCTACATGTATGTTAGTGTGAAGGCAGAAAAGATGATAATTTCATGATTTGCTTTTTGCAAAACAATATTTAGTAAACCTTGCATTTAAAAGAAATGAGTTTAACATGTGTTCAGAGTCTTTTTGTACTATCATCTCATTAATGACCATAGCTCTTGATGCTAGACAATATATGTAAGATAAAGTCATGATTTCTAAGCATTATGCCAATCCTCATACATTTTGTTTAATATTCATCTTTATATTAGTGGTTTATGACATGCGTTTGCAATAACCTGAAAGCTGTAAAGTCAAACTGACAATGTGGTTGAAAGAAAGTTGCAATGGTTAATATATGAATGCTTTACTTCCTTAGGCCGGTAAATGTACTTTTAGAAATGTCAAATCCAAACATATGAAAGGTACCAGCAAAGCATGACAGAACAGTGAATTCAAAAATATGTAATTCATGGTGATTCGTTCACAAACCTTGCTGAAAAATGTTTTGCGGCTGCCTGCATCATGCTGCCTGGACGCACCCATAATCCAACTTGTCACTGTCTATTCATCAAACGGCTGCAGACATGTTGCAATGATTTCTTCATATATTTCACTCTTTTAGAAATACAAGGAGAGCAGCTGAAGTCTGGATGGATGAGTTTAGAGAATTTTATTATGCTGCTGTGCCTTCTGCAAGAAACGTTCCCTTTGGAAAGTAAGTAAACAGAAAACTCTTATCATCTTGACTTCCTGAGCAGTTGCACTTATCTGCAGTATAAACAGGTTTCATTGCATGTCACATGATACAAAGTCAGGTTTATGGAATCGTGTGATGGAAGTAAGAATGCCAGAATGCCAGTTAAATAAAAATACAAAAGTCGGCTAAATCAGCTCATATGCAGCGGGTTGTCTTTCTTCTGCGCACATCACTTTAGTAAGAATTACAGCACGAGCCAAGAAAAACAAGGTATTGATTGAAGCCTGCAGGTCAGACAGAGTCTTGTTATCAGGAGCAAAACTGATGAGACTATGGCATAAACAAGTTATGTGTCAAGAGTTTGCCTGGTTTTCTTTATGGTGTGCTGGTATCGGTTGCACTGCTCCATCAATATTTGGTTGACCCTTGCCTGCTATTAGAGCGGATCAGTAGCGGTATCTGATCTGATTGATTGTTTCCCTGCGCTGTGATTGGTGGAGTTCCTCACACCCACCAGAGGCTAGATCATATCAGGCTTACCATTGCCTCATCTACCAGCTAAACTAGTCATGAGTATTGTGCTCTAAATAATAAATGCATTAATGGTTTAGGCAACAGACTCTATACATACAGGCTGCACATAGGAGGGAAATGCACATTCTTGATAGACCATTTTTTTTGTGTATGCAAATAATCTGAATGTCTTTCAAACAATACATTACTAATGGTTACTCCAAAGCTTGTCTGAGGTTTGTCCGAGTAGCAACAACTATGAGATTCAGAGTGGATTCCATCAATAGACCATTTTCGTACTGTATGCAAATTTTATTCACATCATTCAAACAATACGTTACTAATGGTAACCCCAAAGCTTGTCCGAGGTTTGTCCGAGTAGCAACAACTAATAGATACAGAGTGCATTCCATCCATTCGAACTGAATCATGATTACAGCTGGATGTAATAAGGCGTCACTGGGAGGTTAGGGGGAAAGTTGTGAATACATTACGAAAATGGTTTAATGAAACTGATACACTAGATACAGGTAATTTTCGTAATCCGTTGCTATGCAGTTAAGGAGAAAGCTGTGACTACATTACAAAAACAGCATTGTTTGTGTCTTCCATGTTGGGCATTGTCTCGTCTGATTTTTTATTTTTGTTATGAAACATCTCCCGCATAATCATGATGCTGTACAATAGGGAAGGGCTCTGCTTGGTTGTTTGTAACCATGGAAACACTCCTGGACGGTGTATCCCTAGATACCGCCCTTCACATACAGGATACCTGGGCCCTGGTTTATGAAGAGTTGCGTTTAATCGCAACTTGATATACGACTGATATATATCGTAATTCTGTATATAAGAGATAGGAGATTTGACTTACAATCAATCAATTCAGGTCTATGGCAACTCCTCCAAGGCCCTGTAGCACCAGATGGCATGTGTATTCATACATCACCAGGGGGATTAGCAAGAAAACAACCTGTTTATTAGTTGTTTTTAATCAGGGAATGGCTGGTTAATCCCCTGAAACTGCCCTCTCCATAGAGGGTAGGGATAGCACCAGATCACCAGTGTATTCATCCCACACCTAGGGGATTAGTGACAAAACAACCTTCTCAAGATGTAAACAACATGTTTATTACATGTTTGTAATCACGTAATCACACATTAATCATGTATCAGTTGAAGGAGGCCTCTACGTGGAGGAGGCGGTAGCTAGCTGCTGGCAGGGGAGGTGTTGGTATTTGTACCTCACCTGAGGGGATGAACAAGATGACAACATGTTTATCTTCTCAGAGTCAATGTCCATTAGCCGAGCCCATGGGATGCTAGGGATGAGGACGTTTAACTATAAACTGAGAAGGAATCGTTTGTCTATCTCTCCATCAGCTTGCTTCGTGAAGTTTTGCTGTGATATGATGCGTGTCGCTTAAGTAGATTACTTTACATCAGTGGGTTTGGCTATTAGATTAATGTATTATTTAAATGATTTAAATGAATAATAGTAGACTCCTTCAATTTTTTCATGCAATGGCAGCTTGAAATACAGTTATATTTGGATTTATTATAAGTTTAGAGTTGTTATCATTGCACAAGTATACAAAGAAGCTTTTGATCAATTTAATAGTCATATTGATATACATGTATTGATGTATTGGTGTGTTGTACACTTGTGAAATAAAAGATAACGTAAAATAAAGTATATATGCTAGTTAATATATGTTGCCAGCTCATTGTAAATTCGATTTCAGTGTTTAAAATGTACAGTATACAGTGAACTGGGTAATATTTGATATGGACAACTGACATTATTTGCCCGAGTTCACCCAGTATAATGCCCATACATCATGTTTGACCACTGATATAGTAATCTAACCAGTGGTGGAAAATAGCTTGTCAATCTTGTGAACAGACAATTCTCCATGGCCCCGTTACACAAAACTTACCATTAATGGTAACTCTACCATCAATGGTAACTACCATGGTAACATTGCTCAACAGCCAATGAAATTCAGGGTTGCCATAGAAGTTGCCATTGATAGCAAAGTTACCATCAATGGTAAGTTTTATGCAACAGGGCCCTGATCGCATAAAGGGGAATTCGTTTTGGCTGTCATGTCCGTATCCAGTCTCATTCACTAGTACACTGGACAGAAAGTGGACATAATTGAAACAAAATCCGATCGTAGCTGCAAGATGTATCATGTGACTACCTTTTCTTATTTTATGTGATATGGAGAATTGAAATGTGTTGATGATGGTTGCAAGGTCTCATAGGATGCTATTTCGCACATGTGAGCCAGGTTTTTATGATGCTACATGTACATGCTGTCTGCTATCCTGAGATTCCTGACATTTCTTTTCTCTCCTTTTCTCCCCCCAGCATCCAAGCCAGGATGGAGCTCAGAGAGAGACTACGCTGCAAACCTTTCAAGTGGTACCTCGAAAACGTTTATCCAGAATTAAGGTGAGATGCAAAACAGCTTAAACCCTTGATACCATGATCAATACAAATTAAACTTAATATGCAGAATGCAGCCTTAATCCTTGTTTGTTTGTATTTCTGTAGATCAATATACACCGATCAATACAACATTTCACACAGATAATAGAGGATAGTTACATTTCAGTGGTGATAAAGAAATTACCGCTGTTCTTCCATGAGGTCCTTTGTATTTGAGAGACATGTCTGATTTGATGTGTAGATGTAGAAGTTCATGTATATTGCTGACAAGAATTCATAGTAACAGTGGGTAAGCTACTCATTGTGTTTGTGCACACTGTTGCTTCATCTCATTGTGCCTGAGTCTATTGGTGTGCAGACAGACTAACTAAAGATGAGTGTGTGTGTGTGTGTGTGTGTGTGTGTGCTTTGTCACGGTGATTATGCATGAAGTTTAGACATTATTTAGGCGCCACGGAGAAACTTTTTTAGGGAGAGGTACTCGTCGCGACGATATGACACAAAAGATCGTCGGTAATCGTCCCGACGAACCAAATTTTTGGCCAATTTTGCTCATTAATTTCCCCTTCTTTCCTCATTAAATTCATGACCATTGTTCTGGGATGGATAGTTCCGACGAGTCGGAACGAAAACGTCTCGTATCGTCCCGATCAATTAACTGGTAGATCTTTTGTTGTTCAGTGAGGCGTTGCGTTCATTGTGTAAACGTCGCGCATGGTCCCGACGAGTGCCCATTCAACTTGAATCGCCTTTCGGTGATGAGACTTGTTCATTGTTTAAACGTCGCCCATCGTCCCGACGATTGCTCTTGATCATCTAGAAATTTGAATCACTCGTCAGTGCCGACTTGCGTTTGTTGTCCGTACATAACAGTGCAGACGATGGCTAATATTGGACCACCATTTTATCCGAGTTCAACAATGAATGGTTATGGAGTAAATATTATTTTAAGAATATGTTCTCCATCTCCATACGAACATGGAATTTACAAAACATATGTTATATAGATTTTAACATTTGATGTTTGTTGACTTTTGTTTACAATGATTCCCATCGCACTACGTCAACTAGAGTTGGACAGGTGCGCGTTCCAGCCTCACAAAAATAATTGTTGTAATTATATTTAGAAACATAATGTATATTTACATATATAAATTTATTGCAGAACACACTACTCAAACAAGACTAAAATTACTGTTCTTCTGTAGAATTAGTGTATTTGCAAAATAAATCGTTTATTTCGAAATCATGAGTAATTGTCATTCTTCTGCTGACTGAAAAAAATAATAATGGAAAATTGATTAATAATTTGTTTTACGAATCTTTGTCGCCTCTTTCCTCTTTCTATGTGTCGCTCTCGCTGTCTTAAATTCTTCCTCATCTATCAAATAACTCAGCAGCGCAGACAACGGGGGGGGGGGGGGGGGGGGGGGGTGAGGCTTCCGCTTGTGCATTCCCAACCTCACAAGATGAGGGATGACATGTACAATCATCATCATGATAATGATGATATAATTTTGACGATAATAATAATAATAATAATAATATTATTATTATTATTGTTATTATTATTACTATTATTATTATTATTATTATTATTATTATTATCATTATTGTTATATTATGATTATGATTATTAATATAATATTATGATTATGATTATGATTATTACTATTATTATTATTATCATTGTTGTTGTTGTAAATACACACACTACCACAATGAAAAAACTCAAACACACACTATATGTAGCAGGGGCGGATCCAGGATTGATTAATAGGGGGGGCCGGAAAGTGAATTTATTCCCCTTCCCATTCACCAAAAAACGCAAGTCGCCGAAAAAGCTGATGAGCGGGGGGGGGGGGGACTCTGACACATTTTTTCCAATTTTTTTACGTACGGGGTCCGTACGTGCCTTATGGTAATCGTACGGGCACTCGTGCGGGACCGCAGGACTGTTTGGTGTCTAGGACCCCTTACGGACACTCACGGGCCCTATGGGCAACTTGCGGGCTCAGTAGGATCCCGTGCGGAGTGAAAAAAAAAGTTCCTTACGGCCCGTGCGGACTCCACAAGGGGTCCGCACGGGACCGCACGGGTCCTCGCGTACTTACAACACTCTTTACGCCTGTTTTGGGCGCTCTCGGTAGCTATCATAGATGTGGACGTGGCATCAAATTTGAATTTTAGTGCAGAGCTCCCATTTGGTCGTACATAGATCATGGCTTCAAAGGAAGGGAGGTTTAACTTGAGGAAAATAGGCATACCAACATCCAATTTCTCCTGTAGCTCGTTCAATAATGAGGGAAATTCTTAATGTCAAACTGTCAATCCTATAAATCTGCCGTAGGTAAAATAAATCGTACGGCGCCGTGTGGATATGTGTTTGAGGCCTTTACAAACGTAAGAAAAAATAATCAACATTAACACCTAAATATCTTATCTAAATAAATCAATCAATCAAGATTAACACCTAAAAATCCAATCAACTTGTTTCAGTTTGATAGAATTAAGATAACTTTTAAGTCTGTTGAGTGGAATTTAAAATGACGGCAAAAATTAACGTAAGATTAGTTTATCTGCATTAATCTTTAGTCGATTATTATTATTATTGTTAAAGACGCACGTTCGTCGTAAGTATAGTTCTGCAGCACGGAGACTTAACGCAGCAATGCCCACGCGATTTCGTGCGAATGGGACTGTGTGCTGTTGGCCCGTGAACCAATTTGGCCCGAACTTTGTGTGCGCTTGCCCCTTGACCTCGCGCTAATCGCATTCGTTGTCACAGCTTTTGGTGCGTCACGTGGGGGAAGCAGCGTTTGCGTGCTGGTCTCCGTGCTGGAAATACGCTTGTGACGAATGTGTGCCTTTAAACCATTCATCAACTTCATTAATATAGCATTGGAGTCGTGACTCAACCATCGATTTCTATAGAGATTTCTATAGAGTCTCTATAGAAATCGATGGACTCAACACATTGTACATTCTGACCAGATCAGAGCCGTAGATGGCGACATCATCGGCGAAAATGTTACAAGTACCTGTATTTGTAACATTTTGAGTACTGTCATTAATAAAGAGGAGAAAAATAATTGATCTAAGCACCCCATCCTGGGGTATACCAATAGTTACTTGTTTCAGTTTAGATATTTTACCATTAATAATAATTTCAAAACGGTAAATTATAATTTATTATTACTATTTTTGTTGGTAATTATTGATTATTATTGTGGTTCACTAAGCCATTGAATTTTAAGATATGGGTTTTGATTTTGACCGAATCCTCTGGAACGTGCGAACGTTCATTTCAATTTTGTCTTTGGTCATGTTGGTCGGTCAATTTTGAAACATCATCATTCAGTTTCATGATTTGTGTAATTCATTGGTCACAGTAGCTAGGCACGATACAGCAAAATCATTTTCGTCAAATGTTCACTAAGTATCGTCTCCCAGACTTGCCAGTTATACGGAATAGCCGCTGCACTTATTGCCTTAATCAAATAATTTTATCGTCACATTTACTTCACTTTAATCGTGCATCACATACAATGATAAAGACAATGCGTTTGGGCATTATAACGGGTACATACCAATATCACGAGAAAAGAAAAAAAAAGTTTAAGCCCGGGATCACCATCCATTTAAAACAGTTTATATAAGTCATGACGAATTATAATGACAACATAATATATATATTTTTTTTTTGGGGGGGGGATGACGAATTAATCCTCCTATCTCTTTTAGAGCTAAGACAAAGTTTTGTGACAATTGACGAATCTTGGACCCTTTACTGTACAGTGCGTCCCAGAATAAACGAAACCGAGTTTCATCACAACTTTTTGCTATCATAATCAATAATTTGCTTCATGAGGTGTACATGAATAGAAAGATACGCTTCTCTTCTTTTATTTCATGTACAACTCAATGTTAATAATTCATGCATGATTGAGTTAGAACAATGGACAGTGGTGCTACCAAATTTTCATTTGCACACGCAAAACGCAAATTTGACTACGTTTTTAGACTTTTATAGCTATGTTTTACGAAAACAAAGTTCATAACCCACATATTCATAGTTTATTCTTTCATTTGAGACATTATGCATGAAATATGAATGACGCATGTTCGAGAAAAAGTTGTATGAAAACATGCTTCATTTTTACCTATTCGACAAATAGTCGAAAAACTAACATTCAGCTCTCCCGACTTAGCAGCAGACAGTCCCTCAATATCTGCGCGAGCCATTTCTAACGTTCCCTTTTATCACCCGTGTTTCTGTAAATTCATCGAAGCATTAAGGCCATTGTTAGCTGCCAATTCGGGAAACCTAAATGGCTTCACACACCCCTTTCATGAAGTGAGTGAGAAGAGCCTGGAGCGCTCCAGGAGCGGGCTAAGTCGTACAATTTTGACTTCGTGAATGGGGTGGGGCCAGGAGCGCTCCCAAATAGAGCGCTCTTTTTTGGCTCCGATAAGCCAGGGGCGCTCCAGGAGCGGGCCAAGTAGTTCATGAATGCTCGGAAAGCGAGGCGACCAAAATTCCTAAAATTCCTTTGCACGGCCATTGAAATGCACAAGAACGGAACTTGCTCAAGCATAGCACACTGCTGTTTTGTATGGGCGTGTTCAGTTGCCATGACTGTTGGCTCTCATTTGGCCGACTTCATGAATTGCTCAGCGTAATTTGCTTTTAGTTTATGAATGCAAATTTTACTGCTTGGCGCGGGCTATTTTGGCCCGCTCCAGGAGCGCTCTCAAAATCCAATCTTTCATGAAAACGGCCTCAGTCAACCATCCACCTATCTTGGAGCGGTTACACACGGTCAAAAATTCGTACTTCAAATGATAATTCCAGGGAAAAATAATGCTAATAGCACGTGTGTAACCAAATTAGAATCACGAACGCTGATAACAATCACGAATTTAAATTCTAGTCCGGAGGTGAATTCCAGTGAAGTTTCACTCAAATTACGTTGCGAATTTTGCGTGTGTAATGCTTAACCTCAAAAACATCTTGTGGGGGTGGGGGGGGGGGGGGGGATGGGGGGAAAAGCGAGCGCTATATCGAACCTCGAGCTTTGATTGATTAGTCACCAAGGACGCGTACCACCTTCACTCGAGAATTCGAATTCAAATCAGAGTTTTCGAGCGAGCGTGTGTAAGGTCCGATGATTCTAAAGACGAATTGCAATCATCATTACAATAATGATTCAAGTTACGAATTTTCTCTCGTGTGTAACCGCTCCAAGTAAAATTGAAGCATATTTTCTAATTAAGTTTTCTCGAGCATGCTTAAATGATTTTTTTACGTATGAGGTGTCATTTGAAAGGAAAGGTTATGGATATCATGGCTATCATTTTGTCGGAAGAGCCCGCAAAAACTCACCCAAACTCGTAATTTGCGCGTGTAAATGAAAATTTGGTGGCACTATTTTCTGTTGTTCTAACTCAGTCATGCATGAATTATCATATTAACACTGAATTGTCCATCAAATGAAAGAAGAGAAGCATATCTTTCCGTCCATGTACATCTCACTGAGACAATTTATGATTGCAATGGCAAAATATTACATTGAATTCCGGTTTCGTTTTTTTTTTCTGGGACGCATTGTAGAGCATGAAATCAAATTTACGATCGATATTGATCGTAAGTCTATGGCCAAACGTGTAGTAGAGAGATACAACTGATTTGATCTTCTTATATGGAGCTCTGAACGCGATTTAATGTTTATATACTATTGAGGAATAAAAACAATAACTGGATGATAATTAAAGCTTTATTTTAAAAAAAAACATGGCTGTGTGCACGATAACCCTTTGAATGTTATTATACTTTTCTGAAAGAGAAAAAGAGAATATAAAGAAAGACAGGAAAAAAGGACTAAAAAAAAGAAAGAAAGAACGAAAGAAAAAGAAAGAAAGAGTGAAAGAAAGAAAGGAAGATAATGGTGGGTGAAAAATGGGGGGGGGGGGTAAATGAAAAATATGAGGAATATGACTCATTAATATGTAATACTAAAGGTGCATTTTTTTTTTTTTTTTAATTTATAGACATTATCCGAAAAGGAATCAAGACAGACGATCGGGACGATGGATCAAGTGAAGGGATGTCAGTGAATATTGTATGTAATCTGAATTGTCTCTGAATATTGTTTTTATTGTTAACTTTATCATTACTTGATACATTATCATTTCCAGGAAAACTCAATTAATTCTTTCTTGACTTTGTGGTGGCTCTGAAAAGAGCCGTTGGTTTGGCGCGTTCAATGCCTACTTGCTCAAGCCAAAGAGAGCTCGGCGACATTTCGCATTGATCGCATTTCGGAGATCATTTCGAGCCTTCTCTGATTTAAAGCTTCCTGGGAAATCGAATTCCGCCTGAACGAGGACAGCACGGAAAGCCAGTTTGGTGTACAGTGCTTCTTTCATCACGCGTGTCCCATTATACGAGACTGCACCACCGTAGAAATTTGACCTAGCCAGCTCCTGAGTAGAGTACACTGCACCAAGGAGACGGAGGACAAACTCCTTTCCCTCTTTCGATCGATGGAATGCTTCTAGGTACTTGGCCTTTGAGAAGATGTGCGCCGCTTGATCGTTGCCAATGAAAACGTTGCACGCGTCGAAAACTCTGGCGGTTGGTTCCTCTTTCTTGGCGGCAGACTTGCCCTCGATCACTGCCTTTAACTCGTTGACTTCAAGCTTCAACTCCCGATTCTGCTCGATGAGCATGTGCATACTGCGCACAAGTTGCTCAATCGGCAAGGTGTTGAGATCGCTTGGCTGGTCCCTCAGGTGGCTTGGCATGTCCTCCAGGACACTTGGCAGATCCCCCAAGTCGCTTGGCTGGTCCCCCAGGTCGCTTGGCTGGTCCTCCAGATCGCTTGGCTGGTCCCCCTGGTCGCTTGGCTGGTCCCCCAGGTCGCTTGGCTGGTCCTCCAGATCGCTTGGTTGGTCCTCCAGGTGGCTTGGCATGTCCTCCAGGACACTTGGCTGGTCCCCCAGGTCGCTTGGCTGGTCCCCCAGGTCGCTTGGCTGGTCCTCCAGATCGCTTGGCTGGTCCCCCTGGTCGTTTGGCTCGTCCCCCAGGTCGCTTGGCTGGTCCTCCAGATCGCTTGGCTGGTCCTCCAGGTGGCTTGGCATGTCCTCCAGGACACTTGGCTGGTCCCCCAGGTCGCTTGGCTGGTCCTCCAGATCGCTTGGCTGGTCCTCCAGGTCGCTTGGCTGGTCTTCCAGGTCGCTTGGCTGGTCCTCCAGGTCGCTTGGCTGACCCCCCAGGTCACTTGGCTGGTCCTCCAGGTGGCTTGGCTGTCCCCACGAAGGTAACCCACGGAGAGGGGCTTGGGCTCTTGCTCTTCTTTCAATCCTCTCTCGTCGTTTGCGTGCCAGTGGATTTTCCTTGACTTCTGTGGGAGTCCTCTCCACGATCTTGGCCTTGTAGGTCCCGCCGTCGTGGTTGACGTTCACCGCCATCCCAGCCTCCAGCCTGCCTTTCTCCCTGATCTGCCTTCTGTCTATTTCTTCTTCGGTTCCACGCCAACATGGATGAAGCCATCTCACGGTTACTCGTTGATTCATGGTCGTATCTCAAAACTAAAAACGAAAATTGATGATAACTCGAAATCGAATAGAGAACGAAAATGTTGATGATGACCAAATCGCTTCCAAATTTATAGCCATCAAGGAGCGACGCTGCTCAAGTGTTAAGTTATTAAGTTAAAACAGGCCGCCTATGATGTTGCCGATTTGTATTAACCATGTTAATTTATTAGGAGGGGCAGAGTGGGGCGGCGGATTGTAAAGGACAAAATACAATAGTGGCGGTCCTTTTATCCCAGTGATGTTCCCGATTTGAATACACGTGCACAGTCTTGTGTTCGCGTTGGGCCGGTACAACAATAGGTATGCATCACTATTGTAATATGCCCCAAATGTTGCTATTCACAAATTAGCGCACAAACGTTTTATAGACAAAACCGGATCTTTCTATCGTGCATATATTTTACTTGTATTTTTGTACTTGCGTTTTGGTGCATGTGATTTTTTAATCACAAGCTTATACATATAATAAGATGAAATTAAATGAAATATTGTAATTATGGACATGATATTTCTATTTATTGTGTAATTAGAAACAAAGATATCATATGAACATGTTACGCCTTTCAGATAAGTTACACCATTTACTCTTTTTACTCGATATACCAAAAGTTCAATAAAAAGATCATGATCATCGTCGTGATATTATTCGTCGCAAAGCTGACAATACTATTGTTACTTGAATACACAAGTATAATAATTTTAATAGAACACGCAAAGTAAATAGAGATACGAAATTTTGATTTTACTTGCAAACGACTGACGGGAAAAAAAAAACTTGTTTGTTTATCAAATGTTTCTTTCCATCATGGAAATCGGAACATTTTCTCATCTATCTCAATAATTGCAATTATATTTGACATGAAATTCTCGGCAAACATCTGTCATCGACAAAAGGTAGAATCCAATTTTGTTGGTCTAATGAATTCGTTATGATCATGGAAATATTGATTTGATAATATTTGATTGGAAAGCGAAAACATAAAACGATAAAATCAAATTTGACCCCCCCCCCCTCATCTGTACTACCATTGTTCAAATAATCATCAGTACAGAAACGCGTAGAATTATATTTAAAACATACTGTCAGATTTTCAATTGACAAGTTCTACGGGGAGAAGAGTTAACTGTGTGTGTGTGTGTTTGTGTGTGTGTGTATGTTGTGTGTGTATGTGTGTGTGTTTACGTGTGTGTATGTGTGTGTATGTTGTGTGTGTTGTGTTGTGTGTGTGTATGTATGTGCGTGTATGTTGTGTGTGTTGTATTGTGTGTGTGTATGTATGTTGTGTGTGTTGTGTCGTGTGTGTGTGTGTATGTGTGTGGATGTGTGTGTGAGTATGTTGTGTGTGTGTGTGTGTGTGTGTGGGTGTGTGGGTGGGTGGGTGGGTGCATTTTTTGTGTGTTGTGTTGTGTTGTATGTGTGTGAATGTTGTGTGTGTGTATGTTGTGTTGTGTGTGTGTGCGTGTGCGTGTATATGTGTATGTGTGTGTGCGTGTATGTGTGTGTGATTGTGTGTGTTCGTGTATGTGTGTTTATTGCGAATGTTTACTGGAGATGTATATACATAATATTTAATATATTGAATATATTGAATATATTTTATATATTGAATATTTGAATAATATTGAATACAGTTAGGCCTCAGTCACATATCCACCGGGCGCCGTACGATTTATTTTACCTACGGCAGATTTCTACGATTTGTGGAATGTCGGGACATCGTACGGGTTTGCGGCGTTCGTGTGTAGTGGTCACATATCCTGCGGGGCCCGTACGATGCCCTTGAATATTTTTCAACCGTAAGCCGCAAGAATACTCCAGGATCAACTTACGGACCCCGCACTGAGGCATTGCGGTCCCCGTAAGGTTTAAGAGCAATAACAAGGCTTCCGTACGACTCCCGTATGGGCCCCGTACGGCTTCCGAAAGATAATCGTAAGATTTATTTTCGAAATATTTTTAGTGTATTTGACACCCTTTTCACGTTACGTACGTAACGTGCCCAATGTTGAAAAAGATACCCTTTTTACGTGTTTTCTTAGACACGCATGATATCCACTCGTCAGTGGAGGCGCCCGCCCCCCCCCCCCCCCCCCCCCCGGGAAATAATCGCCGTAATCAGTCATTTCTATTCGACGACAATTATTTTTGTAAGTTTTATGGCACTACTATCGAATTGATTGTGTTATTCATTCATTATATCATTAATCCATGTAATCAGAAAAGTTGTTATATGATTTTGATAAAAAAAATAATAATACAATTGAGTATATACTATAATCAACATTGTATTAACCTCTTTATTGCATGAATGACATTAATGGTTTATTCAGCCTTTATCTTCACCCTTTTCACTCACGAAAAGATGGTGATTATGCTTCACATACAGTGAAATTCCGTATGACATGTGCATTCTTATCCACAAGTATTTAATATTCCATACCCGTTGTATATGTACTAAATTATAAATTCAATAGTCGCATGTTGCTTTAGATACAATAACATAATTACGCATAGATACTATATTATTGATATTTATGTTCACAGTTCGGGTCTTCCTCAGCATCTTCCAGTGGTATACAATAATTACATACCACCACTGTCCATTTAAAGATTTCAGCGCAAAGAAATGTATTCAATTATACCGAGAAAGGCATGTGCACAATTATAAAAGAGGTGGCATGGAGGGCGGCTTTCCCTTTTTTCCTTTTCAGTCTGTTGACTTGAAGAATGATTCATTATGTAGGGTCGCTGGCATTATGTCAATGGCCGGCCCTTTCATGGTGAAGTCCATTCAAATCCGCCTCGCTGCTTTCGGACGCCTTTTGTTGTCGTGTCGCGTGGGTCACGGACACATGAATGGCCGAGATTATTATCCCTTCTTTGTTCTCTTTTAAGTCTTAACTCTTAACCCGCCGCTGTCGCATTTTTGCGACTAAGGGGTAACGTGCCGCTGTCGCAAATTTGCGACTCAACTATAATATTTTTACCACTGTTTTTCAAACGCATATATTTGACAAACTACACCATATACCAATCTAAAATTTACACGATCTGAAAGGGAAAACATTGGGCTTTCCAAAAATGAAATAAAACATACATCGTGTCATTTGAAATTTTGGAGTATTTTGCAAATAATTGCAAGAGATGACATATAATTCTTATCAAGAAAAATGTCCAGTCATGAGCGGAGCGGACTGTGTGCACTCATCTGAAAAGCTATGTGTAATCGAGATTCTCTGCGCTGTATGGCCGATGGATCTCGGACAAACTAGCGGCAGAATCAAACGGTTTCGAAGCCTTTTGACGGATAATAAGACCCTCTTGCTTTTGCCTATTTCAGGGTTAGGCGTTCTGCCTACGTTACGAAATCATCGTTATTGTTAGCGTTTGCCCTTCCTATTACACAATACTACACGCGTGCCCACCATTGCCATTCATTTTCAAGGTCGGATTATAAAGTGAATGCGTGATCGAAAATGACTATAGACTCTATAGTTCAGCGTGCAAACTAATGTAACATGAAGAAAAAAGACCAACCCAGAATAAGCGCGCGTCGTCAGTTATTTTGGCTATCGGATGCATGTAAAGGCGAAACCAACCTTCCGTCTGGTTCCTATTCTAATGATTGAACGATTTTTTCTTTATGTGTGATGAATTGTGCCTTTCAAAAATATCTCCATAATGACCACCGTTTCAAAACAATACGTAGTTTTGAAGGCTACAGTATCCACTATCAAACAGTTATTTATCTAAAATTATATCGACCGAACGAGCAACACCACACAGTAATTAGATTGAAGGGGGGGGGGGGGGGCGGACGACTACGGCCAAATTGAACTTGATGCTCGCCTTTAAAAATGATCACCAATGCGACAAATAATAACATATGCATATTTATCCATCTATGCGTCTATCTATCTATCTATCTACAGTATCTATCTGTCTGTGTTTCCATCTATCCGTCTGTCAGTCTACTGTCTATCCATCTATCTATGACCTATCTATCTCTCTGTCGACCTATCTATTTATATACCTAACAATCTCTTCATATCTTCATTTTAATACCTGTCTATCCCAATCTATCTATCTATCTATCTATCTATCTCAATCACCCTCTCTCTCTCTCTATCTAGGTATTTATATCTCTGTCTGTCTACCTATTTATATATCTATATATCTATCAAACTATCTATCTCTCAATAAATTTGTAAATTTATTTTATTAAATTTATCATATTCATGTATATCTCTCAATCTATCTCTCCAGCAGCAGCAGAAAGTACGTTACATTAACACATTCATTTTAGGAAATATCGCCGTGATAAAACTGGACTCGATATCAAACAGTATCACTAAAAATAATATACGACTCTGATTCAGATAGCTTTTGAATGAGGCCTCGCGCTAGATACTCGATTTTTTTTTTCAGATTAATTTTGGAATACTTTGTAATGATTTTACAATAAGATATACTTGTTTTCTTAGTACAATATTTTTACGGAACAATTTCTGGTGTGATCCTTGTTTATTTCTTCTCTTGTTTGACCGCAAATAGTGAATTCCCACCCAATTAAATCGAGAGAGTTATGAGGTTAGAGCATTCAAACAGCTATACTGAACTATTTCAGAATTGTATAACTACTAAATTTTTGTGTTTCAAAGCGAACTAATAGGTAAATACTATAAGACAATGAAGAGCAAACACTGCTATCTCCGTCCAATCCCCCGCGCCACAGCAAAGAGGAAGATCTCGAAAATGGAAAATAGTTTGCGCGATGACTGCCATAGAATACGAAAGGGTATAGTCTAGATAACCACATACTATTACAGCATTAAAAGGTTACACGTGTAGAAGCAGTGGAAGAATCTATACAACATAACTATCACAGGTACAGACCGGCACTATGAAATGATAACAAAAATAATAAGGAGTTTTGACACCCTCTGCATTTTATGAAAACCAAATTTGATCACATAATTTCTTTTAGGGATAGGGTCGTTTTTTCCAATTTTTCGCGTCTCTATTTTCCTCCAAATCAACGTGTCATCAAGTACAACACACACACACACACACACACACACACACACACACACACACACAATTTTTCATTGTTTTGAGAATATTACTTTTCGAGGAAGGGGGGGGGGGTTGTCGGGGTTCTCGCGGCACTCCCTTAGAAAACTAAAGAGGGGGAGGGGGTAGCGCAATCCCCCTTAGAAAACTAAAGAGGCTGAACTAGTAAAAGTGTCAATAGTCTTGTTACTTGCGTCTCCTCCTACGTTTTGTGAACTGTTCTAAGAATCATAAGTTTTGTTATAATTTTCTCATCATTATAGGATCATACGTTCATCATCGTTTCGTCTGCCAAATCGTTCATTATAAAAGCGATGCATTTTATTTTTCAACCTTTTCTTTGAAGTACATACATCGGTTGCTAGGTTTAAAAAATTATAAAATGATCTGCCCAGCTTGAATTCTTTTCACTGCAGATGAAAATAAAGCCCTATATCGATCAAACGCGTCTTCGCCAACTAATAATCCCCCACTATATTCAATGGAGCTTCAATCCCGGATTCTACCTCAATAATAGACCGGCCCGCTAACCTGTATACGCATGAATGACTTGGTGGATACCGCAAACGAGACGGCTTACAACAATGTAAGCTATTCAATTTCGGGCCATGTACCGTGTATAACAGTGATCAATCGATAGCGCGCGTGCTGCACATGCACAAAAGCAACAATGTATGGAGCGAGTTCGGAATTCGCTGCTTCTAAAGGAATTATATCCGGCACACACAGATCCAGGAAATAGTACACTCAGCGAATCTAAAATCTGACAAAATATCGTAAACTGACTTGTATGTGTTTGT
Source organism: Arbacia lixula (assembly GCA_963669155.1). Classification (NCBI taxonomy): domain Eukaryota; kingdom Metazoa; phylum Echinodermata; class Echinoidea; order Arbacioida; family Arbaciidae; genus Arbacia; species Arbacia lixula. Next base: position 39,402,545 of record OZ022577.1, on the reverse strand, counting down.
GTACGAATATCCTCAAAAGGGACTGGTACATTTCCATGCTTAACTTGTAATTATGCAAGAACTACGCAACTACAGTCAATACAAAATTAAATGCATCTAGCCAAGGAATCCATTTTTGTACATAATCTATGTCGAATTTAGATGGACAAAAGATGCATTTTTATGCAATCAAACTGGGCCTTTCTCGGAACCGAGAAACCTAGCTTGGTTCCCGTCTGTGAGTAGGCAACACGGGGCCCGAGTATTCTCGGTTCCTGGTGGGACCGGGTTAACTCATTTTTTTTTTCTTGATTAAATTTTAAAAAAATATATATTTTGTTTCTTATTTTAGCATGCAGCTTTGTTGTAATATCGTTTCATCGTTTGTATCGTTGCCTAAATATACGATTATTATCTACCTGGCAATAATTCAATCATTGTTTTTTTCCTTTGAGTTGATGTTAACTATTTTGTTTCTTCATTCATGTTGAAATATTAGAGTTTGTTTATTATTTTCGCACTTTCATATTGTCCGTACTAAATAATCACCCACAAAATGGCCGTAGAGAATCGAATAGTGATAAAAGTGGAGGATAACACATCGATTCTCGTGTGTCCTATTTTTAGCTAGCGTTTCGCTCAAGCACCTCATCGGAATCAACATAAAGTGGAAATGTTTTTTATGCTCTGTAAAAATGAACTTTTGCGAAAAGAAAAGTTTGTAAATGAAATAAATATGCACTTTTACGCCCGTAATGCAGTTTTGATCCAGAGTCTGTGTAATATAAAATGCTTTCACTGATAAATCTGGCTTCATGACAAACGCATTATACACAGACGCTCTCGCGATAAACAGACAGTAAAATGAACGACATATGGGCAGCAATAGTTCTCCCTGATCCCTATCCCCGAAGGGACTTATATTTTTGTTACGTCATTCACTATAAAACTATACTTTCGCCACTTGAAGATAACTTGCCCGCGCGGAAGGGCCTATATACGGAAGTGTAGTGCAGAGGGCGGGCAACGCCATGGTATAATAGTACATGTACCCACCGAATTAGTGTAGAGTTCAGTAAACTTGACACATAAGTACACGTGCATGGCAAATTGGCAGTGCTACATGTACTACACGTCTTGACGATAGGTGCGTGCAGTGCGAACACACTTCCTTTTTCTAATCAACAAAGAATAAAATATATTAGAATTAAAATTATTTTGTCAGAATTAACTATGGAAAAGGTAAAAAGATTCAAGCTCGATCTCTGAGCTCACTCACATATATTTTTTTTTTTCAAATTTACGTGCAGCCACATATTCACAAAAATGGGCGAACGTAATGCGTTTTCGTTCAAACAGTTCTAAATTGCATTTGCGTATCCCTGAAATTTGAAAAAAAATACGATATGGTAGAAAAGGTTAATACAACGCGTGATAGTAAACTGTTAAAATTCGAAACGTCTAACGTGACTTCATCCGTGAATGTAAAATCATTGAAAGAAAATCACCGGGGTCATCTGGTTCATATCATAGTAGCATGGCTGTTTAAAATTTTAGTGTCGATTCAATAAATCACACAATAAAATTTGTTGAGTATCAAAATTTTATCCATTTGCTAATACATACGGCTATCATTTTGTTGCTAATTTTATTATTATGCATGGGTCATGTTCATTTCTTATCTCTTTTTAGTGTAACGGTGAGTTTAATACTTGTATCAATCCGAGAATTAAAATCAAGGTTCGTTACTTCAGATTGTCTGTGTTTTGTGGGGTTGTGTGGGGAAATAAAGTGACACATTTCCGCCGCCCGTTGTATCCTTCACTTTTCTGTTTACTCCTGGTAAACTAATCCGTTTGGATGAAATGGGAAGTTTTGTTCAACTGCATTAGCGTACCCAGAGGGGGGGGGGGGGGGCAATTGCCCCCCCCCCCCCAATAATGCTTTTTCGAAAGTTTTGTCGGTACATTTAATCTTCGTAGGTACATGTAGACCGACAAAAAAAAATTAATTGTACCGACAAAAACTCAATTGTACCGACGAAATACTCGATAAACCAACCAAATTTTGAAAGAAAAGGATGTGAAAATGCAAAAAATTTCCGGCTCGCTCGCTCCGCTCGCTCGCAAAGACAATTAACTTTTCCCCGACGTCGGATGTTTGTCTGTAATCAAACGTGGTCCATTCATGTAAAGTTATGTGACATAACGTATTATATGAAATGTCTGGCATTTAATATCATATAAGCTTGGAGAAAAACATAATTACATTTCCCGTCAAGATATCCTGAACGTACCGATTTTTTTTTTACAAGTGTAGTTTTATATAAGTTGCTAAACGAACTCTTTTGAATTAAACATGCTCGCTCGTACATATGCACGTTTGTATCATTATTAAAACTATTGTATGTAGCGTCGGCCAGAATTGAGGTGAGGGAAGGTGAAAAGTAAGGTGCAACATATGTACAGATGTAACATGAAAATCAGTTAGATATATGATCACTGTATAGTATATATACGGAAAATAACGGTATATACGAAGTAAATGACGTGCAACGATTGCTACAAAAGGGATAACTTATCCGTGAAGTTGTTGAGTGACCCTGATTGTGGCTAACAGATCGATTGTATTAATATTCCTCCGACAATGGATGTTCTATATATATCATACATACATACATATATGTCTGGCGCTCGCTCGCTTCGCTCGCTCGCGTTCTACCGTTAGGTTAAAATTAATTTCTCAACAATGGAACATCTCTAAAATGCACTCGCACGTGCGTATATTGAAGATTGAGTCCTAATAATGCACTGTACAAAGTTATTAATGTCAAGCTGATTTTAATACTGAAATAGAGAACTTTTATGGTTGAGATATATGACTTGATGTAACAAGAAAAAGAAAACATAATTATGAATATTTCAGATGAGCTCGCTCGCAATTAGGCTAAAGAAATATTCTGGAAAAGATAAATATCAGGGTACAATAATATTTTTGTGTATGTTATCACGAAAGACAGTAACAGTGATTGCTTCAGTTATGATGAAAATATGACCATTCTTGAGACATGAAAAATGAAGATTTCTGAAGCGCTCGCTCGCGCATTAAACCAAAGTTAATGGGTTCGTCTTTATGAATAAAGCGCTGCTCTTATGTAATCAATTTATGTCAAGGTTATTATTGTTATTATTATTATTATTATCATCATCATTATTAATTCATTCACTATTACTATTTTTCATGAGAAACCAATAGTGTCGGTACATCGGCAGTTCGTCGGTACATTTGGGTGTCCTGCCCCCCCCCCCCAAAAGCAAAAACCTGGCTACGCTACTGTTCAACTGAACGATCAGTTGAACAAAGTTCCCCCTCCAAACGTTATTCGAATGATCAAGGTGATGAAGATGGCACATTTATTCACATTTTAATATAGATAAACACCGTACACGATGTGCATATTGATTATTAACGAAACTTGAATAGACACACTAGATTATCGAAGCCATATGGTCGGGACGTTGACCGACGATCGAACAATAGAGTGAACTTCCATGGTAAAGTAATCCATCGGGACGATGTGCGACGATTTGCGCAAATATCAGAGGAGTTAATGAGTCCGGACGAAGAGCGACGATCAGTGAAAGAGTCTTTGTTCCGAGCGTCGCTCATCGTCCCTCATCGTCGGTACGGATCAACAAGCGATGAAAAGGAAGTATCTCTATTCATATGCATAGACGCCTATTCATATGCAAGATACGCCTGTTCATATGCAAATCATTTTACTAACATAATAGGATATCGTCGCTGCGAAGAGGTATTGCTACCGAGTTTCTCCGTGGCGCCTTACACCTTGAAATGATGTGACAGTTTTCTATTCACATGAATGAAATAAAACACAAATTTGAAATGTGCATATTTTGACCTGTTGAGTCACTGGCGTTGTAACCTGCTTCTATTGTATTGATGGGCACATCATCGTACACTGACATATGACATGTGTGTGACTGGCTTCATCAAGAATCCCCACCATTCCTGATTCCTAGAAGATGTTTCCACACATCTCAATCTCAAACACATTCAATTACTACAGACGAATGTTTCATTTTTGTCTTTCTTGAACAGTCTGGATATAATCTCTGTTCATAGGGTGAGATGTTCATGGGTGCGATATTAGGATAAACTCGCTCTAAGACAAGAAGTATTTCAGATGACTTATGGGCAGTTCCGTAGCATTATTAATAATACATTGGGATTTCCTTGCTGCAGAAATTATGGCAGATAATGTATTAAACTTTTTTTTTTTTTTTTAGATTTTTGATCATCAAAATTCCCTACTGTACACTGTAAATACTGATTGCTCTGTTAGCTAGTAAAGGTATCTGATCAAGCATGTACATGGGAATAATTCTTTGAGTAGAAAAATTGCTGGAAAAGTACTGTCTGTGATTGGAATTTCCCACAATCAGAGAGCTGTTTAGACATGTTCAGGACTTAGGAGAGATGTTGAGAGTTGAAGGGACATACATGTATTCATGAGTGGAGGTGTTTACGGCTATGAATGAGGGAGCATTTTGCCCTGCGGTGTCATAACAAAGCCTGCAGCTAAAGCTTGTTTATATAGTCAGTAGGTTGTATGGATTCCAGTGTCTTGAGACCAGAAGAGTGTCTTAACAACATTACCAAGGCAACGCCCGCTCAGTGCACCAGACCAGATGAATAAATGACTGGAATAGTTTGCTGCAGAAGTGTCCTGTGAGCAAATGTGAAGAAGCAGTTTGGGGATGCATGCATGCTCTCATTTCTAGATGGGACTAGACAGCCGGATGATAGGGTTAGGAGAATGTTTTGTACTTTGGTTTCCTCGTAGTCACATCCACAGATGTTAGACTCAGCAAGACTTGAAGACATCTTTGGGACTGTGGCAGAAGAAAGGGAAAGAAAAAGATTTACATGGAAGCCATTGAAGAGAAAAGGAGCAAGAAATAGTGAGAGAGAAGGCAAGCAATAAGGCTTGTGTGGTGGCTTTTAAACAAAGTACGAAGACATCACTTTCTCTTCACTGAGAAATGCTGGCAGAGTGATCAAGTGTAAAGATCTGAGTTTGTTTAAGTCTGAATCATGGAACAATATCTTGTTATCGTTGGCAATGATAACAGTTCCATACTACCTGTACTATTGCAGCATTTGAAGAGAGGCTTTTTTATTTTGTCTATGAAAGCTGTTAATATATTCAGTTAACTGAAGATACGTAAGAAGAATTCACTTCCTTAAGAAACGATTTTGCCTTCTTTTCTTTCATTAAAAGAGGACAATTTAATCACAACAAATGGAGAAATTGATGATATGCTGTGTGTGTTTGTCACGTAGCTGATCGTGCCAGATAAGAACTGAGTGTTATCAGACTCAAGGCACCTTGCCTGTTCATTCCTTCCACCCCAAAAGACCCCAGTACATGGAGAATGAGGAAACTAGGGAGCTGCCCCCCCCCCCTCCCTTAATGAAAGATCAACGAAAATATGAGGACATCTCTACTCTAACTCTGGAAAACATTAAAGTTGTGCGGAATGTAATTACATATAAAGGAGGTACCCCTAAGGATTGAAAGCAGTTCCACCTGCACCACTGCCTGTTTCTTCTCCTCTCCCCCTTACCCCTCCCCCTCATCCCCCCCCCCCCTTGCTCCTCCCCTGTCTACCCCCATTATCTCACCCCTCATCTGCACCTCTGCTCATCATAGTCTGGTATGATGAGCTAAGCTGAGTTGCCTGCCTCCCCCCTGCCCCTCCCTTCCCCTTACTCCTCCCCTGTCTACTCCCATTATCTCACCCCTCATCAGCACCTCTGCTCATCATAGTCTGGTATGATGAGCTAAGCTGAGTTGCCTGCCTCCTCCTTACCCCTCCTCTCCCTTACCCCTCCCTCCCCCCTCCCTCACCCCTCCCTCATCCCTTCCCCTTACTCCTCCCCTGTCTACCCCCATTATCTCACCCCTCATCAGCACCTCTGCTCATCATAGTCTGGTATGATGAGCTAAGCTGAGTTGCCTGCCTCCTCCTTACCCCTCCTCTCCCTTACCCCCCCTCCCCCCTCCCTCACCCCTCCCTCATCCCTTCCCCTTACTCCTCCCCTGTCTACCCCTATTATCTCACCCCTCATCTGCACCTCTGCTCATCATAGTCTGGTATGATGAGCTAAGATGAGCTGCCTGCCTAAGGCTACTGGTGTAGGATGATACAATAACCACCCTCACCAAGAGATTTAATATGCCGCTAATCCCATTACCGCTACCCGTTCATGTTCCCCTCACAACGCTACCGGCACGGAGTGGGGTTTTAATCACGATGAGAACGTGATTTAGTGGTGGGGAATTGCTACTCATTATCACCACAAATGCCTTACACAGGTCTTGAACACTCAGGCACAAAATGACTTGTGTGGCATGGAGTGTGATGGTGTAAATACATGGAGAGCTGTACCCAACAAGTGTACATGTATGTAATGTGTGTGGAGATATCCAGTTTTAATCAAATACTGTAATTGTTAGGATTTGTTTTTTAATTTATAGCATGACCAAAAAAAGGATTGTGATATGATAATGTTAGTAATATAAAAGTATGAAGATAACTTGCTGAGCATAATCTAGATTTAGATGTGTTCTTATTGCCTTTTGGTTTTTGTATCATATGCTTTGTCAGACATTTGAGATCTGTGCTTAGCTCAATATCCTTTGAGCTTGTGTATTATTGGTCAATAAAAAGTTAATAGCTAATCCATTGACTGACTAGGTGATTCTTTTATGTGTGACAAGAACAGGTGTGATGACACAGATGTCGAAACTAAGAATATTTACCTAAGTGAACAGCAGTGTTTTTATTTTACATCGATCTGTGGGGGCAAGAGTGTTTTATAGATATCATAAAATTTTATGCTGTTTCATATTCTGTTTGCCTGTATCAGTATTCAATTCAAATTCAATCAACATTCCTTTTAAAAGTCATATCTCACAAAAATCACATGGCAATTCAGAAATTAAACTGTTGCTCCATGGGATTTATCTGAGTTACTTGTGTAAAGATGACCAAAATGGCACTATGGCACACCAATGGACCAAACACCAAAATGACCATTTGCACAGAATGGGTTAAAGGGTTACTAAATTAGAAAAATAAGTTCCCACTAATCTATGTCAAATTATCCACTAAAAACGAATTTCACATTCGTTTGCCGCAATAAAGTTTCATTTTCAAGATAATTTGAAAAAAATGCATGCCTCCAGTGACGCCAGAGAAGTCAAAATGCCATAAATGCGAACAGCGTTACCAATGGGAACCCCAAAGCTTGTCCGAGGTTTGTCCGAGTAGCAACAAATAGATTCAAAGTGCATTCCATCCATTGACTCTGAATGACAAGATACAGGTGAATGCAATAACACGTTACTACACAGTGAGGGGGAAAGTTATGAATACATCACGGAAATGGTCTATTGTTGACTTCCGTATAATCTATGGCATTTTGACTTTTCTGACGTACCCGGAGGCATGTGTTTTTATGCCTCCGCCACGAAGTGGCCGGAGGCATTATGTTTTCGGGTTGTCCGTCCGTCCGTCCGTCCGTCCGTCTGTACGTCCGTCCGTCCGTCCGTCCGTCCGTACGTCCGTCCCGAATCCGTTTAGGCAATATCTTGAGAACCGTTAACCAGATTTGCTTCAAACTTGGTACATATGAGTATTGCATAAAACCAATGAAGTGTGTAAAATAGGGGTCAATTGTGATTGAGGTCAAAGGTCAAAGGTCAATGAACTTTGTGAAAAATTGCCCCAAATTGACCTTTTTCACAATAAAGCCAAATCCAAGGATCCAATTCTCATGAAACATGGTACAAAGATGGATCACTACTTGGGAATAGACTGGTAACATTTTTGATAAATTTCCTGAAAGTTCAGAGGTCAAAGGTCAATGAACTTTGCCAAAATTGGCTAAAAACTGCCCCAAGCTTTAAATTTTTCACAATAAATCCAAATCCAAGGATGCAATTCTAATGAAACATATTACAAAGATAGATCACTACTTGGGAATAGACTGGTGACATTTGTGATAAAATTCGTGAAAGTTCAGAGGTCAAAGGTCAATGAACTTCGTCAAAATTGGCTAAAAACTGTCCAAGACTTCATATTTTTCACCATAAAAGTCAATCCAAAAATGCAATTCTCATGAAACGTGGTACTAAGATAGATCACTACTTGGGAATAGACAGGTGACATTTTTTTGGTGAAATTCCTGAAAGGCCAGAGGTCAAAGATCAATGAACTTTGCAACAATTTGCTAAAAATTGGCCCCAAATTGATATTTTTCACAATAAACCCAAATCCAATGGTGTAATTCTAACCAAACATGGTACAGTGATGTAGCACTTCATGCAGGTAGATTGATGAAAGTTTGTAAAATTCCTGAAAGGTCAAAGGTCAATGAACTTTGCCAAAAATAGCTAAAAAATTGCCCCCAAAGTAATATTTTTCCAAATAAATCAAGATCCAATTGTGCAATACCAACCAAACATGGTGCAAAGATAGATCACTACTTGGGGGTAGACTGATGATATTTTTGGTGAAAATTCTCAAAGGTCAGAGATCATAGGTCAATGAACTATGCCATAATTGGCTAAAAATTGAGCCAAATTTAACATTTTTCACATTGAATGCAAAACTAATGGTTCAATGTGAACCAAACATGGTACAGAGATGTATCACTTCATGGAGGTAGACTGGTGAAAGTGTGTGTAAAATTTCTGAAAGGTCAAAGGTCAGTGAACTTTACCCCCAGATTGGCTAATTTTAAACAAACTTGATACAAGGATGGCTTTAGACGGACTGATTAGATTGGAAGTCAAAGGTCAATGAACATTGCCAAACATGGAAAAACAGAATATGATGTTTTCATTTCACATAGGAATTAAATGGTTCATTGCCAACCAAACAGGTTTTCTGAGAATAAATCTAAATAGAGTTAGCATAGAGGCGGAGGCATATTTATCGACTGCACGGCAGTCGAATTGCTCTAGTTTCAAATTTTCGTCAAAATGAGACTTTATTGCGGCAAATAAATGTGAAATTCGTTTTTAGTGGATAATTTTTACATAGATTAGTGGGAACGGTAGCTTCAGCAGTGTGTGTACTTTCAAATATTGTGGCCAGCATCTACAGTGTCTGTTGGAGGTGCTATTTAGAATATCCAAACACTATCTCTAATTCCCTATTAAAATGTGCAGATAAGTCTATTTATAAGTCTATTCATCTATTTATAACTTCAAACAACCTTTTCTTTATTGAAGATTTCCTTGTCAATTTATTGGCGTGATATATATGTATTTATCCAAGGACAGTGGGAAACCCGTTCATATTTTATGAGTGCACAGACCTAATATAATAACATGACATTTCTCTCCTTCTCTCTCCCTCTCTCTCCCTCTCTCTCCCTCTCTCTCCCTCTCTCTCCCTCTCTCTCCCTCTTTGCCTCTCTTTCCCTCTCTCCCCTCTCTCTCCCTCTCCCTCTCTCTCCCTCTCTCCCTCTCTCTCCCTCTCTCTCCCTCTCTCCCCCTCTCCTTCTCTTTCCCTCTCTCCCTCTCTCCCTCCCTCCCCCTCTCCCTCCCTCCCCCTCTCCCTCCCTCCCCCTCTCCCTCCCTCCCCCTCTCCCCCTCTCCCCCTCTCCCCCTCTCCCCCTCTCCCCCTCTCCCCCTCTCCCCCTCTACCCCTCTCTCACCCTCCCTGCCTCTCTCCCTTTCTCTCCCCCTCTCCCTCTCCCTCCCCCTCTCCCCCTCTCTCTCCCTCCCTCTCTCTCCCTCCCTCCCTCTCCCTCTCTGCCCCTTCTCTCTCTCTCTCACCTCCCCCCTCTCTCACCCTCCCTGCCTCTCTCCCCTGTCATACATACAGAGTACCTGACAAGCAGGATGTAGCGTTTGGTTCCATCCAGCAGGGAGCTATGTGTATGGACACACTAGGCCATGTACACCAGGGAATACTAGGCCTATATGAGTGTCATAACAGCGGAGGCAATCAGGTAAGATTAACCCTCTCACTACCAATCAATGATAGTCCCATGTCAATTAAAACATCATTTATTGCTTATGGGACTACGTAGGTTAACCCTCTCACTACAAAACAATGAGATTTCTATGTCAATGAAACCATCCTTTATTGCTTATGGGACTACGTAGGTTAATCCTCTCACTAACAACCACTGAAAGTCCCATTTCACTCACATGACTGTTTATTGTTAATGGGACTAAGGGAATTAATGATTACCAATCATATGCATACTAATTATCAAGTCATTTCTCTTTTTGATATGATACATTAATAATGTAAACATATCCTATTATATATTTACCATTTATAACCCAATAATGTGATACAATGAATATAATTGATATCTTTAATCTGATTTTTGTAAATAATTGATGAAAGATATGATCAAGTAGACTTCAGTTACAACAAGGTCATTGAGAGCAGTGCAATCATTTTGTCATATAACAACTATGTTGTAAAAGTATTGCACAAGAAATGACTGACCATGTGCATTCTTGTGTGTGATTGCAGGAGTTCTCGTTCACCAAGGATAAGATGATCAAGCATTCTGACCTGTGTCTGACTGTGACGGACAAGAAGCCTGGTACACCCATCACACTACAGGGCTGCCAGAGCCACAATGCTAACCAGGTAGGTGTGCAATCATAGCTGGCCGCCCACACATAGCTATGTATTCACAATGCTGGTCTCACTGAGATCGCATACTAAACATAGACTAACTTTATGGGGTGCAAAATAAATCTTCTGATGCTGTCACAAAATCATTGATTTTCATTGCAGAATCACAACAGTGGGTGATTTAAATTATTCACTGTCATTGTTATGTGGACAAACTCAATATACTGTAGATATATGGTGGACAAAATCAGTTATATTGAATCCATGATAATGTTTCATGTTTTATTTGGCATCCCATAAAGTTAGTCCGGGGCCCCGTAACATAAAGATTTGCGATCAATTGCAAATTTGAAAGACCAATTCTGATTGGTTACTGGTTAGTCTTTTGAACAAAAAGCTCATGCAACAATGGTGTTGATTGGCCATTGCCATTTTGCGATTGATTGCAAACCTTTACGTTACAGGGCCCAGGTTTAGTATGCGTATTATGTTAACCCACCTTGTGAAAACAGGCCATTGTGTTTGCACTTAATTTCTACTGGATCAGAGTAGTCAAACTTGTCTACAATGAAACCCATATGTGATGACAGCTCAATACCTTCAGTGCAGGTGCTATGTAGTTGAGACTGATACTAATAATGATATTCAGTATACACCTACTATGAAGCAGTATCATCTCCAAGCATTTTACAAGATTCTTACCTGAGACATTGGATGATTGAAAGTCTTTGTCACACCAATCCACTTCCAAGGGATATTTCTAGAATCATGGCAACTAGTAAGGCGCACTCAATCCATTCCTACCAGGTGCCCTATTATAAACCTGCATGGAAAGCAAGCCATGTGGATCTTGTTTGCTAAAGATCACAAGTGCCATGGATGCTTAAGATCTTCAGTCACAATTCGCAAGTTCTACACCACAACACATCCACTAACTTATCGTCTTTCTTTTAGACATACTTGTTATCAAGGTGTTTCACTCCAACTTCATGCATGAATTTAACAACTTTAACTTGCTTTATCATTCCAGTATCCTTCCCTATAAAATATTATGTAGTTTACATCAAAATTTGTTTTATTTTCTGGACAGATGTTTTCTCTGTCTGGAAATACTTCATGTTTTATGAGAACTTTTTTTTTTTTTTTTTAGCAAAGAAATTTTAGGCATACACCCAGTAATAAGGATAGCGTGCTCCATCCTGTAAATGAACGAAAAAACAAGTCAGACAAAAATCTTGGAACCAGACGGGATTTGAACCTGCAGTCTACTGCTTACCGGGCAGCGACTTAACCACGCAAGCTATTTCTAGTTCTTGGGTCAAGACACGACAACATGGAAACAAATACCCGAAAGAGTCTCATTTCATCTGACTCATTAATATTCATGAGTAGTCCGCCGTAGGGACAATTCAGCTTGATTGTAGTGTTTTTCGTTCATTTACAGGATGGAGCACGCTATCCTTATTACTGGGTGTATGCCTAAAATTTCTTTGCTAATTGAAATTACCCCAGAAAGCCCTTTCACTAAAATCTAACTTCTTTTTTATTTCTTTCTCCCACAGAAATGGGATCAGACCGACAGCAAGCGCATGTTCCGCTTCGTTGGTTCTGACCTGTGTCTGGACAGCAAGGATAAGGAGCAAGGTCTTCAGGTCCAGACATGTAACCCCAGGTCACTCACCCAGCACTGGAAGTTCTCCATGTCCAACATCGCCCACTGACCCTTGCCAAAACCTCCCCTCCTTCTCTCCCTCTTCTTTCTTGCTCTCTCCTTCTGTCCTCCTCTCTCCATCTTCCCTCTTGCTGTCTTCTTCCCTCTTGCTCTCCTCTTCCCTCTCTCCTCTTGCTCTCTCCCTCTCCCCTCTCTATCTCCCTCTTCTCTATCCCCCCCCCCCCCTCTCTCTCTCTCTCCCCTGATCTCACTCTCCCATTTTCTGGCCATGACAATAATAACATCATTTTTTAGCATAAAATCAATGTTTTCTTTCATGATTCTGAAAACTGTACATGTTTATATTAAAACACAAACATGTTTTCAAATGCATGGCATTGTTTGTTAAACAAACAAAAGGATTTAGTATCACTCCCTGAGAGTTTATAAGTGCAACTCTGTTTTCAATACTCATATATTTTCAGACCCAATCCTAGTTACTGACCCATTCAACAAGCATGTGCCTAAGCTAGCCACTCCCTTCAGAGTGAAATTACTCCATCTCTCCAAAATTATTTAAAACATTTTGAAACGTTACCATTGAACATTTATAAACATGGCCTCTATCTCTTTCTCATCCTTTTTCTCTCCCTTTTTCTCTCCCTTTTTCTCTCCCTCTCTCCGCCTCTCTCCCTCTCTTCCTCCCTCCTTTTCTCCCTCTCTCCGTGTCTTTCTCTTCTCTACCTCTCTCTCCATTTCTTTCCTTCTCTCTCCCTCTCTCTCCCTCTCTTTCTCCCTCTCTCCCTCTCACTCCCTCGCTCTCTCTCTCTCCCTCTCTTTCTCCCTCTCTCCCTCTCTCTCTCTCCCTCTCTCTCCCTCTCTCTCCCTCTCTCTCCCTCTCTCTCCCTCTCTCTCCCTCTCTCTCCCTCTCCCCTCCTCTCTCTCCCTCCCTCTCTCTCCCTCTCTCTCCCTCTCTCTCCCTCTCTCTCCCTCTCTCCCCCCCTCTCTCCCCCTCCCTCCCCCTCCCCTCTTTCTCTCTCACAAAGGCCTTTGTGTGGTGTGGGTCCACTCCCATGTTGAATTTACCTTCCCATTTCAGCATTTGTATTTTTCTATCAAATCTGTAAAATAAAATGTATATGGAAGTGTACAAAGACACAATTCTGATGAAGATTTGTGATATTTTTCAAACATTCTCTAGATAATCTTGATGGCGTCACAGTTTTCTGCTGCATTTGCGCATTTGTAGTGCTAGTAAGGTAGAAGCTCAGATGTACCGTTTCTTATACGTAGTTAATTCAGTGTACACGTTTAAATTTTAACCATTTCCCTTTACTTTATATTTGTATGTGGCCTAGAATATTGGTATATCACCAATGGATGACAATCAAGGAAATATTATTGTTCATGTTGTCATATCATTTAAGATGAGATCGTTTTTAATAGTTGAGAGTTTGTCGGGAGAATGGAGTACATCAGGAGTGCCTTTGTATCCATACCGTTATCCAGAACCACTGTCAAAGAGGACATACAAGACAATTTGTGCTGTGATATGTTTCTGACAGGACAAGCATAATATGTAAACTGACCTAAGCAGCAATTCAGCTCTTCAATTGGCAACAAAACTTCAAAATCTTTTGCATTACTATAATAATAAAATATGCTTTACAGTTAAACCATTCAGGAAGGTAGAAAATATTGGGTTAGTATCCCCAAATTTTGCTAATTTGAGGATACATTTTTGAACTCCTTTCTTGTCAGAAACTGTTATGCGAAGTTTATTCTACATGGACATTGTAATGATGAAAACATTTAAGGTAAATGAACAAGGTTGAACCTTCCTCTCTCATTTATCCAATTCTTGAAACCTAAATGCTGAATTTTGCCATGTTCACATTCCAAAGGTACAATTGACCACACCCTGCCTAGCAAAATACCTTGGTGTGTTTCAGAAATCAACAGAAGTCAAGTATGTCTTTATAGATGGTTGTTGGTTTCAATATGGCGATGGTGCTTACAACACTTTTATATGTAGCTTGTGAATATGCGTAGAGTTCTTTTTTTTTTCCTCTTTATTGTGTTTTCTTGTTTATGTGTGTAACTGCCAATTTCTGAGCCATAAAATACATGAGATTGAAATTGATACAGAATAAAACTATGTCCATTCGTGCAATAAGTAAGGGCATTGTCATCAAATTGGAGTATTTGTAGTGCCAAATGAGGGAGAATCACAAATTACAAAAATTTGTTTGAATTAACAGTGATTCTTAAGAATAGTTTTGTATTTTTTCAATCAATGTTTACGTCATAAAAAGCACTAAAAGTACAGCTTAGGTCAGTAAGAATGAAATATGTGTGGCTATCTACTTGCAAACATTAATTGCAGTTTATTTGCAAGGGTGACACCGATCAGGTTTAATATCTTTGAACCAGTTGTATGCCTCAAACTTCTCATAGGTTACATATGGTATGATAGTTCCATACATAATGTAGTAAAAAGATGAAACACATAAATGTTTAAATCCCTCCCCCCCCCCTCCCTCTCTTATTATTTCTCTCTATTTCTTTCCGTGTATTTACTTATGTATGTTACCTACCTACCCATTTACCTGTATATTACATGTTTGTATGTTTATCTATCTATCTACCTACCTACAAACATCCTACCTATCTCTCTACTATCTCATTGCATTTTTATTTAGTGATGTAATAGTTCTCTCAATTGTAGTAATAGCATTTTGGTAGGTTTCTATCAATGAAGACATGTATAACTTGCCCATGCACTATTATGTGTATTTACAAGGTTGGGAATAATGATGAGTATTTTCTTTTATATTATGTTATTTTAATGTGTTATAAATTGATGAGGAACATGCCTGCTAGCTGTTCATCTTGGCTAGACATTCAGACGTCAAAACATTGCTGTAGTAAGCGTACATGTTCAAACTGCAACGTTGTTTGAAGTAACACATACATACCTGTCTGTAATTAAAGACAAGGGAGCCCTTTTGCTAGGCAAAAAAACATGAATATGGGTAAATACCATGGGTATTATTAAGAAAATCCTATTTAAGAACTTCCCTCTCAATATTAGAACTGGAAACTGATTTTGAGCAGAATTATATTGATTTTTAGATTTTGAGTTGGTTTCAGACCAGTCATGCAATGCAGCCATTGCACCGCTGGCCACTGCAATGAAACATAATGACTGCAGATTATGGCCGCTTCAGAAAAGGATGTTTCAAAAGTAAATAAGGACAGTTTTTCACTTTTCCTGAAAAAGTTTATAAAGCTATGACTTTGAGATTTCACGCATGTTATTGTTAATGATCCATACAGAATTTCATGACTTTGGTAAAAGTGCTACCATGTCTTTAACATACAGCTATATAAGATTGTGACACTGTCTGCAAGCATGTGTCTGATGGTGTAGGCAGGACACTGGGTGGCTGACTAACATGGGTTTGTGTGTGACCTGTGCAATGACCTGTGCTGCAGTCCCTCCATGCCTGGGCTACCATCTCTCTTCCGTCCATGCCACCCCCCCCCCCCCCCACCCCCACCTCCCACCCTTTAGGGAAGGGAGGGAGGGGATATTTTAATGCCCTTCTGAGCAAGCATTTATGTCAGATTTGAAACTTCTAGCAATGCAAAGAACTATGGTTAGATTTGTTGTGTAATTGTTTTTTCCCTCCCATGTTGTATTGTCTGATGTGTGTTTTTTGTAACACTTTTTTTTTGGTGTGTAATGGCATGCATTCTCTATTTTTCTTGTCATTTAGGCTAGAAATATAACTTCCATCATAACATTTTTGTGAAAATTATTTGATGACATTCATTTATTAGGTGATGTTGTCAAGATTACAAACCAATGGTCTTACGAAGGTTTAAAGATCTTGTGAAACAAAACAACAGAATTTTCAAGCATATTTTTATCCTTGCATCGAAAGTTGTATGTCACTATCATTGAATATTTTATTCTCACTTGGTCGCTTTGTGGTAAGTGAGACACTGGAAGAATAAAACTGAATACCAGGTTTGTGGTTGGTAAGAGGTGCATCCTTTGTAGGGAATGATGCTAAGGTATACCTGCCATATCAACAGCCCATGTGGTTAGTGTCTCTTGACTGAAAACTACTCTTGGACCCCACCGACATAACATTTGTTATTTACTGTATGGTTCTCATTTTTTAATATTTTTTTCATTTTCAGCTTGTTTCTTTATCATTTTTGTGTATTCAATCACCTTGTTTCATGTTTAAGTCGGTAGTTTTATAGGGAATAGTAAATGACTTCAGATAAAGTATTCTGAAGACAAAGAGGTGCATGGATATCATGTTTTCAGTAAGCTGTCAATGGTACTGGGATATCATCTACGTTTATCAGTACCCAGACAGACACCACCACCCATCAATAGAGTCTCAGTCATCCATACCTAAACTATATTCATTTTTTACTGTTAAACAAAATCATGCCATTTGAAATATGTTGTAGCAATTCTCCAACAATACTCCAACAGTACCATAAATGATGTCTGATTTTATCATTGGTAATAAATACAGTAATTTCAGAACATTTTATAATTATTAATGGTTATGAATGATCATTATTGATTCTCAATTCTCAAATTTATGTAGGTCAATTAGATGTATGCTTTGAGAAGTCGTTTTAAAATGTCTGTATACTTTAATATGTAGATAACTTGCTTATTCAAAGTATTTAATTGAAATATTGGAAATCTTGCCTCTGATTTGATGATCTTGACGACCAATCCTGCTCATGTATGTGTATATGGTGCTGTTTCCTGTGTGTACATGCTATGTGAAGTGTACCAACATGTGGAGCGCTACCTGTAGAAAATGCAGTGTGCTATAATCTGGACTCTAGTCTGCTAATTGCTCAGAATATGTTGTACATGTCATTCTACTGCTTTGGCAATATGAACTTGATTTAATTTGAAATATTTATCTGCAAAGAAGACATTTTTTTTATGAATAACCAGAATATTTGCAACCTAGTTTTTGTGAACGATTGTGTAAAAGGTAAAAAGGTTTGTTTTTTGCATTGACGCATTGTAATACACAGAATATGACAATATTCAAGATTTCATGTCATCTTCTTGTGTCAAGGATTAGTAGCACTCTCCAGTAAACCACATGTGATATAACAGAAGAAATACTCATACTCAAATCTTTAACCAAAATCATAAGTTTTTGAAAAAATAATTCTCCGGGTTTCAAATCCTCCTCCTCCATTGTTTCTAATCATTACTCCTGTTTTGAGCAGAAACCTGGTGATAAGACACCAGAAGTCTGGTTAAAAAAGAAGAGAGCCTTGCTGCGTAACGCAAGTACAAATGTTTTCTCACTCTGGTATAATAATACAATGTATAAAGGAATCACACTTCATTAAGAAGTGGGGTAATCGAAGAAAGGATTTTTAATTGCTCCTGAACTTTGCTGGATGTGCATAGAGGAGATCTATGGGGTGTTAGCTGTAACAGGAGTTAATGCACAGTAACAGATGACAAGAGTTTCACTAAATTTCTACTCAACTATAAGAACTTTGGTACTCTGAGAAAACCAGTAGTCCAGTGTTTTGTATTGAATAGCACAATGTAAGATGTATAGCTACGCTGCAATCTTACATGATTGATCCGTTGGTAGATTTTCAAATATCAACTGCTCTTCCATGATTATAGGATATAATCACTCTTTTGATTGTGATTATACCATTAATCTTACCTTTTGAGGCAATACCTAAAGTAGAAGCAGAATGAAATAGCTGTCTGGCCACTGTTGGACTGACCACTACTATCCCTGACCTCTCACTTGTCCAAACTACAGGACAGGAGGTCCAGTCTGTCTACATGTCTTCATGTGCTGCTACCTTCAAGTAGATCTTCCGAGTGTCTTGAGGAAATCGAAGAATTTTTATATTCTTGTATTGTTGTTTGCATGCAAAATGATCTGAGTAAACTTTGTATGTATAGATAGCCAGATTTTTTTTCCTGAAACAAAACTCAACATTCTTTGTAAAGAAACATGATGGTCGTAAGATCTATTAATTCAATTGCTAATGTAAGCCTTGGAAAGTAAACAAAAATATAATTATGTAAATATCTGATTTTATCATTAAAATCTTATTGAAAAAAAAAATTATATTTACATTATACTTGTGCTGTTTTATGATGTGATGTGAATATGAGTGGATGTAGAGCTTTCTTGTGTAACCGGGTCATCAATCAAGGAGTCAAGGAGCAATGTTGTGACTGGAGATAAAGCAATTGTGCTAGAAGGCAAAGGGCCTCATTATCCTTCATGAAAGCTGCTTTTTGAGAAAGCATCCCTTATGGATTACATGTATGTAAAGGCAATTTGTGACAAATATATTTACATTAATTATTGTGATTCAAGCCAATCCATCCCACATCATGGCAATAAATCATTCTTTCTTCACGGATTTAATTTACCTGTTCACCTTTAACAACGGAAAGTTGTGCCATGATTAATCAAGTCAAGATATTGATGGCGTACTGGTAATTTGAAACTTGAAGTGGAATGTGCCACTGATGTATATCACAATATGCAAATATGCTGTATCTAGACTATAAAAAAGATCAGAGAGCCAAGATACATTTTTTAAAAATCATGTTTATTTTACAACGATGGCAACACCAGGATGTCTGCCTGGAAATCTGTACAGGGTGTTGAAACGAACAAATCACACCGAGGATAACAAGAGGACGTACAGTCATACACCTACATGGACAATTCTGCCCTAATCTGACAAAAGGAAGCAACTAACAAAAGAGACTTTTCTTGTAAATGAGCAAAATGTGTGTGTCACTTGCATTGGCATCAGTGCAACACCACCTCATGTTAGATTGAATATCTCACAGCAAGATGAATATTTCTTGTTCAGATTTTGGCCGTATGTAGGGAATGATGGGTACAATCTAAGGATACCAATAACCCAGATTTGAGTGATTTGTCACTTGCTTCCTTTTGTCAGAGTAGGACACAATACATTCAGATGTGTCACTCATGAAAGTCATCTTCATAAGTATTTTGGAACAGAAGCTTGTACATATAGGTCCCTCTCCAAGTGTAATAATTTACTTGTGCCTTAGGATGAACAAGATACAGAATGCATTGCATCATACTGTAGTTCCTGACATTACATCAGTTGGTTCACTTCTGTAAATGTACTAGTTCCCAGCTTTATATTACCGGTTGGAACTGTCACAGATTTTGGCCCCTTCCACTTATTGAGTGTCCATTTACAAACATGCATGGTGGCTTGGTCATCTTATCAAGGGACTCCCAATAACTAACACAGAGATGACAGGATGGACATACATGATCGGCCATGATTCTGCACAAGAAAAGTGACAAACTGTTTAAAGATTGTCCGTCCCTTTTGCAAGCTTAAAATTTGAAATCGTCTATCACGATCATAAATTGAAGAAAGTGTGATTCAAGACCATTTCTATGAATATAGCATGTTGAAGCTTTCTGTTTATGTAAAAATTTCAGCCGTTAAATTTCAAACCGACTTTTTTCGTACTATGAAAAAAGTATTAGTCTTTGTTACAGTATCTATGTGGTTATTATGCATGTGTGAAATCCTAATTTTATGAGTAATTTCCAAACTTTGGAGATGATTCCTTCTATAGAACAATTTTTTTCATAATGCGTTTTATAATTTAATAAACAGATTAATCAATAAGGCAGATATTTCAACACAAACTGCTAAGAGCCTGAGGTAAAGACTATTAATCAGACGTTGTTTACGTACATTATTTGAATTTTACACTACGTATCAGTTTCAAATTATGAACATACACTTCGCTAACACTGAAAAAGGGACGGGCTGTCTTTAACACCGAGCCATTGATATTGCTAGTTTTCACTTGGCATAAGCTACAAAATATAGATCACAAATACCATTCCTCTTTTTCAAGACTGTTTTATCAGTAAATGGATATCTGTGCAAAGGAGAGTCACAATTTGCTCCTTCAAAAAACAGTATTTGTCACTAGCTCTTTTCCTGAATTCAGTAAAACAGCTGAGCATAAATTTAATATGTTTAATAATGGTGAGTCCAAATATCAAGAGGACATGAAAACAGTGAAATGACTGAAGGTTACATTGTGATTATCATGATAATTCATTATAAAAAGAACAACTTTTGTACGAAAGAAGAAGCTGAATACTGATCAAAAACCATTTGACTGTTCAAGAAAGACCGCCCCTAGGCTTAATCACATGACATTCAAAACACCTCGAGACACCTTCCCCATCATACAATGCATGAATGACAGAAGATAGACTGTATAGACCACCCAGATCTGAACGTAAAATATAAAGCGTTGCCTGTAAAAAAAAAACACCATTGCTGTGGGTCTTGGGCTTGTGTAAAAACTATTATGTTCAAATGAGAAGTGTTAGCTACATTATGGTTTCAATCTATCTGATTAATTCATAATTCAAAGCACTGAATACTATTTGGGACTCGGGTGGTCTCAGCATCGCACAATAAAATAAGTCTTTATGAATGGCAGCTACCACACTTGAATATCGACTTTCAATAATTAAAACCATCTATATTTTGATGATGTTAAAAAGACATGAGAGTGGATATCATCATGATTTCAGTCTACAGCTTCTATTAAACTTGTGATAAAATAAACTACACAAAGTAATACACTTTCATGGAGAACTCCTGATCTACAAGAAACCAACTTCTAAGGCTAACTTCTAAGGCAAACTATCTCTTTGACCCACTGGTCCAGTCTCGTACTGAAGATAACATATCAAAGCCTTCCTCAAAAACCCACCACTAGCCTACGTTCTAGGCTGAGCCATCTCTTTCTTGCAACGGTACACTCACAGCTAGGTCTGGAGACATAGACTAAGCACATATCCACCTTCCTTCTTCCAGAGGATAAGACCAGTCAAAGTCTTCCTCCCATCCTACCCTTTCGCTCCCTTTATCACCCGAGGTTCTAGGCCACACAGTCTGCTCTGACAACAAGGTCTGGAGACATAGACTAAACACCACCACTGTTTCCCTCTTCCAGAGAGCGACAAAGGAGGAATGCTAGTCTGTGTCTCCAGACTCAGTTGTGATCGCATTGTACAAGAAAGAAACATACCACAGCCTCAAGCCTAGACTACCATTCACCTGTACAAAGACCTAGACGGTTTATACACGAGCCCAGATAAGAAGACAATCGGCTGTGAAGACTTATCATACAGGGACTACTAACTACAAGGCTGGCCTGGGCTACTTCGCTGCTTCTTTACTCAATGTCACATAAATCTTCTCTTTGATCCAGTCCTTGTTCTTCGGAACGTAGTGGCATTTGGTGTCTGTATCCAGGCTGAAGGTAACAATATCAAGAAAGAACAAAAAATACTGTCATTACAAATTCATACAATAATTATTCTTCCATAACGAGATACGAGACATACTTCCTGCACGTTTGAACAGTACACATGAACAATACTGTATCTATTTTTTGTTCAAAATCAATTTCACATGAATATTTACAGGACGCAAGACATTTAGTCTGGTTCAAGTTGCATA
Organism: Arbacia lixula; assembly: GCA_963669155.1. Classification (NCBI taxonomy): domain Eukaryota; kingdom Metazoa; phylum Echinodermata; class Echinoidea; order Arbacioida; family Arbaciidae; genus Arbacia; species Arbacia lixula. Next base: position 39,380,621 of record OZ022577.1, on the reverse strand, counting down.
TCAACACCAAGTCATTCTCTGCACTGTAGATAATGATACATTTCCACGACCAGCATTGCCAATGATGCCTATTACCGGGAGTATATACCACGATTCGGGTCTGTCTTTTCAAGCATGCTACCTTTTTTCCTAATCTAGTGATTTGTTTTCAGTGAAATATCTCCTTCTTTTCCCCCTATAATCTTTTGTTGGGGGGAGGGGGGGGGGGGACGTATGAGGGATAATTCCCCCACGTCTATGTTTTTCTCAATGATAATCACTGATCCTGTGCATGCTTGCCATTAAGGCTACTCACACTAAGCAGGACAGGTCTTGCATCTTATCTATGAACTCAAAGAGCTCGCTGATGTCATAGGTGATGGAAGGACTCGACGGGTGCAGCTTCTTAAGATGCTCCTCAAAGATTCTACAGATACCTGGAGGAGCAGCAAGGAACAAGAGATACTGACAGTCAAGTTCAAGCTGGGCAGGAAATCATTCACATACATTCTTCTTCTTCTTTTAGTGCTATTATCTAGTAACATAGGCAACCTTATTGCCTGACGAAGACTAGCATTAGCGGTCGAAACGTTGCAATCTCCAGTTTGCCTTATCGTGAGACAGCAGATTACTACTTTAGCGATATTACTACCATGATGATCAACATCTTCCGTACTATTTACCTTATTTCTGTTGTGTAATTCATTAAATCCATAATGGACTTCCCACTCCATTCTACAATTCTCTTGAGATATGTAGTTCACTGTCTTCCTCTTGCTCTCTTTCATTACATAAGACGTTTTTAAATTGTTAACTTAGAATATAGTAATACAAAATGACATCAGACATAATACAGTGCACTCCAGTTGTAATGAGGTGCTCAGAACCTAGCCAAGTACCTGATGGTACAAAAATCTTGATATACTGATTACTGAACAAATAGATTTGCACATTCATCATTTGAAATTAGGATTAGGAAACATGCCTCGTAATCACAAAATCTTGTTGTTTCTGTGCTTGTTAAATGGGAGTGGATTGTATAATAAAATCAGTCATTAAAGAAATTATATCAGGAAGTAACAAATTAAAATAAAATCTTTTATTATCTATGTTTGTTTGTTTTTATTCTTGCTTTAAGACTTACCTTCCATGCATTCCTTGATACTGTTGTAATCTGAGTACGTCTTTGACTCTGGAGACGACGGCTGAATGAGCAAGATTGTGTGAGCCTGCAGAGGACAATGGAGAAGAAATGATTGGAGAAATTGTGAAATCTCAACTAGACCTCATAAGTGTTAAAGAAAATATTTTAACATAACAACAATAAATCTAGAATCAAACTGAAATTCAAACATCATAGTAAGACAACATTGAAGGGCACTGTTTTTGTGACATATTGTAACAAAAATTGATGCAGGTTAGCCACTCTGGACACAGATGGCGCTCAATGTAATTTGATATCATGAAAGGTGTGGGGTACACAATGTGTTACAGGGATGAGGAGAAAGAACATGTAAAGCTTCCATAGAGAGACCTTACATGTATTTTGCTAAATCTTTAATACAGACTCTGAGACCGTAAGAAAGTTTAAGTGCTCGTCATTGTGTGTGTCTCAGATAGTTGTCTGATGTAGTGGTTGAGTGGGCATGTGTGCTTTATTCCACATTGCACAATATATTTTTGTGAGAATCCGCTGGTCGATGGTGGAGTTGAGTCTGACGAGAAAACTGAGCTCTGAAATACTGCTCGGCAGAGTGCTTCCTAGATAGAGATCCGGTTCTGTTATAATATCAATGGATTATTGAATTAATAATTTCAATGTTATTATTATCACAAATCAGGATCCACTTTTTAAGTGTGTAACTTCCATGTAATACCCATTGGTGCATCACACTCGACAATCAAGTAGTAGCAACTGGCATCATCAGTATCATTAATCATGTTCCCCATGCTTCTGGCAGATAAGACCAGAGGCCTGTTTCTGCATTGTAATGAAAGTCACATCTCATTCCAAATTTATGCAAGTATCAGTAATGAGGACAAAATTTCTTGAGGAGAATGCTAACGCGCATGTGGGTCTGTCTACAGTAAAGGCATATTTTTTGGCACAACTGAATCATTTGAAATTATGACCACCTTGCACCACCAAAATATGACAGAGTGCTGAATTGATTTCCTCCAAAATAACTTCAGCTGCCTAAATTCCTGCTCTGAATGTTCATTATTATATATTTCTAAACTAAGCCTGTACATATTTGCCATATCACAGTGGTAACGGGACAGACGAGTGTGTTACACTCTGTCCCGTTACCAATGTGCTGTGGCAAATTTGTACAGGGCAAATTTTCTGAAGTGAAGTGTACAAAACCTTGTGCAAATCAATACATTTCTTTGATATTTCATTATTATTTGCTAGTTTATTTCAGAGACAAAAAAAAACAAATTGGAATTTAGGAGATATATGCTTGCAAATGTTACAGTAAATGTAACAGAAACATACCCATTACTGTAGACAGGCCCATGTGGCATACTGTCTGAGTGTCTATGTCTGTCAGTGTCAATCACCGATATCTGGTAATTTTCATAATCAAACCACTTAAAATTTAAATAAATCAAGTCTTGATACAGAAACGAAACTCCACAATAATTGATACAATATCAGGAAAATATCGAAAGGTTGCTACTTTCTGAAAATGTAGGAACATATTTTAAAACGTTGATTATTCGATGGCTTGATGTGTGAAAAAAAAACACCTCATAATACACAACTCTACGTGTGAAGTGAAGCTTACGCCGATATAAATATATGGGGACGTAATTTCAGCAATTTTGACAAGCGTCTAATAAAATCTAACGGAATTTATGTTGTTTTTGCTATTTCAACTGTTGAAAAAAGCACCAATACACTGCCAGTTCTTTGTAAGGTAACACACATCATTATCTAACTTACATGTACGTAAAATTACCCATTCTTACCATTTTGTATAGATTTGAGTTCAGATTTGAGTGCGGGTAGCGTCGCGGACGCTCCTTGAAACTGGCGACCAATAGTATGCAAATGAGCCGCGACCAATAAGGGGGGATTATGGTGTCCGAAGGGTCAAACACAAAAGGAAAAAAATATTTTCACGATCTCTGTAAGGAGATAAAAGTGATTGTAAGATAATTGTACGGCATGTAAAAAGAATAACAGTTATATGAGGTGTAAGCTTAGGATTTTTTCTTTATTTTGATATAAATCACTTGCCAGAACGTTTTGTTTAGGTCTTACTCTTCCAAATTTGATACCTGCGTAATGATATATTTACGCACGGAATTCGTAGGACGTGCAGGTTCGTCAATTTGACCCACATTTTGAAAGATGTCGAGGCTGTAAAAACTATCAAATGACACTTTCACTAATGTACAACTGATATCAAATGAAAGCTGAACATTTACTCTTTTTTCTCATATAGGTGGCATGTTGGGACTTTGTTATTGGGTCTTATTACTTCAGTTTGAACCCAGGGCTCATACCGCCATATTACGCACGGTCTTCGGAAGTATACCGGGCCAATTTACGGGCGACATAAACTGGACAATGGCAACACGTGTAATTCTTCCAAAAATGTAGGGGCCTTAAAAACTATCGCATAACCCTTTAACTAGCTCATAATTTATATGAGGTGAAAGCTGAATAGTTGCTCTTTAGCCCCATATAGGTCCCATGTCAAAACTTTTTGATTCAATCTTACTGTTGCAATTTGAATTCAGGGCTCAAACCAGCACAATACGCACGGTATTCACCAGATTTACCGAAAATGGCCAAAACTCTTCGAAAAATGTCGGGGCCTTAAATACTATCGCATGACACTTTAACTAACTAATAAATAGTATGAGGTAGATGCTGAATAGTTGCTCTTTACCCCCATATAAGTCCCATGTCGGAACTTTTTGATTCAGTCTTACTGTTGCAGTTTGAATATAGGGCTCAAACCGGCATATGACGCACGGTATTCACCAGATTTATCGAAAATGGCCACAACTCTTCCAAAAATGTCGGGGCTTTAAAAACTATCGCATGACACTTTAACTAGCTCATGATTTATATGAGGTGAAAGCTGAATAGTTGCTCTTTACCCCCATATAGGTCCCATGTCGGAACTTTTTGATTCAGTCTTACTGTTGCAGTTTGAAGTTTGGGCTTAAACCGGCATTTCGGCCAATTTACGCACGGCATTATCAGAATTTACCGTGAACGGCCATACCTCTTCCAAAAATGTCAGGGCTTTTAAACCTATCGCATGACACTTTAACTAGCTCATGGTTTATATGAGGTGAAAGCTGAATAGTTGCTCTTTACCCCCATATAAGTGCCATGTCGGAACTTTTTGATTCAGTCTTACTGTTGCAGTTTGAATATAGGGCTCAAACCGGCATATGACGCACGGTATTCACCAGATTTATCGAAAATGGCCACAACTCTTCCAAAAATGTCGGGGCTTTAAAAACTATCGCATGACACTTTAACTAGCTCATGATTTATATGAGGTGAAAGCTGAATAGTTGCTCTTTACCCCCATATAGGTCCCATGTCGGAACTTTTTGATTCAGTCTTACTGTTGCAGTTTGAAGTTTGGGCTTAAACCGGCATTTCGGCCAATTTACGCACGGCATTATCAGAATTTACCGTGAACGGCCATACCTCTTCCAAAAATGTCAGGGCTTTTAAACCTATCGCATGACACTTTAACTCGCTCATGGTTTATATGAGGTGAAAGCTGAATAGTTGCTCTTTACCCCCATATAAGTGCCATGTCGGAACTTTTTGATTCAGTCTTACTGTTGCAGTTTGAAGTTTGGGCTCAAACCGGCATTTCGGCCAATTTACGCACGGCATTATCAGAATTTACCGAGAACGGCCATACCTCTTCCAAAAATGTCAGGGCTTTTAAACCTATCGCATGACACTTTAACTAGCTCATGATTTATATGAGGTGAAAGCTGAATAGTTGCTCTTTACCCCCATATAGGTCCCATGTCGGAACTTTTTGATTCAGTCTTACTGTTGCAGTTTGAAGTTTGGGCTTAAACCGGCATTTCGGCCAATTTACGCACGGCATTATCAGAATTTACCGTGAACGGCCATACCTCTTCCAAAAATGTCAGGGCTTTTAAACCTATCGCATGACACTTTAACTAGCTCATGGTTTATATGAGGTGAAAGCTGAATAGTTGCTCTTTACCCCCATATAAGTGCCATGTCGGAACTTTTTGATTCAGTCTTACTGTTGCAGTTTGAATATAGGGCTCAAACCGGCATATGACGCACGGTATTCACCAGATTTATCGAAAATGGCCACAACTCTTCCAAAAATGTCGGGGCTTTAAAAACTATCGCATGACACTTTAACTAGCTCATGATTTATATGAGGTGAAAGCTGAATAGTTGCTCTTTACCCCCATATAGGTCCCATGTCGGAACTTTTTGATTCAGTCTTACTGTTGCAGTTTGAAGTTTGGGCTTAAACCGGCATTTCGGCCAATTTACGCACGGCATTATCAGAATTTACCGTGAACGGCCATACCTCTTCCAAAAATGTCAGGGCTTTTAAACCTATCGCATGACACTTTAACTCGCTCATGGTTTATATGAGGTGAAAGCTGAATAGTTGCTCTTTACCCCCATATAAGTGCCATGTCGGAACTTTTTGATTCAGTCTTACTGTTGCAGTTTGAAGTTTGGGCTCAAACCGGCATTTCGGCCAATTTACGCACGGCATTATCAGAATTTACCGAGAACGGCCATACCTCTTCCAAAAATGTCAGGGCTTTTAAACCTATCGCATGACACTTTAACTAGCTCATGATTTATATGAGGTGAAAGCTGAATAGTTGCTCTTTACCCCCATATAGGTCCCATGTCGGAACTTTTTGATTCAGTCTTACTGTTGCAGTTTGAAGTTTGGGCTTAAACCGGCATTTCGGCCAATTTACGCACGGCATTATCAGAATTTACCGTGAACGGCCATACCTCTTCCAAAAATGTCAGGGCTTTTAAACCTATCGCATGACACTTTAACTAGCTCATGGTTTATATGAGGTGAAAGCTGAATAGTTGCTCTTTACCCCCATATAAGTGCCATGTCGGAACTTTTTGATTCAGTCTTACTGTTGCAGTTTGAATATAGGGCTCAAACCGGCATATGACGCACGGTATTCACCAGATTTATCGAAAATGGCCACAACTCTTCCAAAAATGTCGGGGCTTTAAAAACTATCGCATGACACTTTAACTAGCTCATGATTTATATGAGGTGAAAGCTGAATAGTTGCTCTTTACCCCCATATAGGTCCCATGTCGGAACTTTTTGATTCAGTCTTACTGTTGCAGTTTGAAGTTTGGGCTTAAACCGGCATTTCGGCCAATTTACGCACGGCATTATCAGAATTTACCGTGAACGGCCATACCTCTTCCAAAAATGTCAGGGCTTTTAAACCTATCGCATGACACTTTAACTCGCTCATGGTTTATATGAGGTGAAAGCTGAATAGTTGCTCTTTACCCCCATATAAGTGCCATGTCGGAACTTTTTGATTCAGTCTTACTGTTGCAGTTTGAAGTTTGGGCTCAAACCGGCATTTCGGCCAATTTACGCACGGCATTATCAGAATTTACCGAGAACGGCCATACCTCTTCCAAAAATGTCAGGGCTTTTAAACCTATCGCATGACACTTTAACTAGCTCATGATTTATATGAGGTGAAAGCTGAATAGTTGCTCTTTACCCCCATATAGGTCCCATGTCGGAACTTTTTGATTCAGTCTTACTGTTGCAGTTTGAAGTTTGGGCTCAAACCGGCATTTCGGCCAATTTACGCACGGCATTATCAGAATTTACCGAGAATGGCCATAACTCTCAAAAAATGTAGGGGCTTTTAAACCTATCGCATGACACTTTAACTAACTCTTAAATAGTATGAGGTAAAAGCTAAATAGTTGCTCTTTACCCCCATATAGGTGCCATGTCGGAACTTTTTGATTCAGTCTTACTGTTGCAGTTTGAATATAGGGCTCAAACCGGCATATTACGCGCGGTATTCACAAGATTTACCGAAAATGGCCATAACTCTTCCAAAAATGTCAGGGCTTTTAAAACAATCGCATGACACTTTAACTAACTAATAAATAGTATGAGGTCAAAGCTAAATAGTTGCTCTTTACCCCCATATAGGTGCCATGTCGGAACTTTTTGATTGGTTCTTACTGTTTCACTTTGAAAAGAGGGCTCAATCCGGCATATAACGCGCGGTATTCACCAGATTTATCGAAAATGGCCACAACTCTTCCAAAAATGTCGGGGCTTTAAAAACTATCGCATGACACTTTAACTAGCTCATGATTTATATGAGGTGAAAGCTAAATAGTTGCTCTTTACCCCCATATAGGTGCCATGTCGGAACTTTTTGATTGGTTCTTACTGTTGCACTTTGAAAAGAGGGCTCAAACCGGCATATAACGCGCGGTATTCACAAGATTTACCGAAAAATGCCATAACTCTTCCAAAAAAGTAGGGGCTTCTAAACCTATCGCATGACACTTTAACTAGCTCATGATTAATATGAGGTGAAAGCTAAATAGTTGCTCTTTACCCCCATATAGGTGCCATGTCGGAACTTTTTGATTGGTTCTTACTGTTGCACTTTGAAAAGAGGGCTCAAACCGGCATATAACGCGCGGTATTCACAAGATTTACCGAAAAATGCCATAACTCTTCCAAAAAAGTAGGGGCTTCTAAACCTATCGCATGACACTTTAACTAGCTCATGATTAATATGAGGTGAAAGCTAAATAGTTGCTCTTTACCCCCATATAGGTGCCATGTCGGAACTTTTTGATTGGTTCTTACTGTTTCACTTTGAAAAGAGGGCTCAAACCGGCATATAACGCGCGGTATTCACAAGATTTACCGAAAATTGCCATAACTCTTCCAAAAAAGTAGGGGCTTCTAAACCTATCGCATGACACTTTAACTAACTAATAAATGGTATGAGGTCAAAGCTGAATAGTTGCTCTTTATCCCCATATAGGTCCCATGTCGGAACTTTTTGATTCAGTCTTACTGTTGCCGTTTGAAGTTTGGGCTCAAACCGGCATTTCGGCCAATTTACGCACGGCATTATCATGATTATCAGAATTTACCGAGAACGGCCATACCTCTTCCAAAAATGTCAGGGCTTTTAAACCTATCGCATGACACTTTAACTAGCTCATGGTTTATATGAGGTGAAAGCTGAATAGTTGCTCTTTACCCCCATATAAGTGCCATGTCGGAACTTTTTGATTCAGTCTTACTGTTGCAGTTTGAAGTTTGGGCTCAAACCGGCATTTCGGCCAATTTACGCACGGCATTATCAGAATTTACCGAGAACGGCCATACCTCTTCCAAAAATGTCAGGGCTTTTAAACCTATCGCATGACACTTTAACTAGCTCATGGTTTATATGAGGTGAAAGCTAAATAGTTGCTCTTTACCCCCATATAGGTCCCATGTCGGAACTTTTTGATTCAGTCTTACTGTTTCACTTTGAAAAGAGGGCTCAAACCGGCATATAACGCGCGGTATTCACAAGATTTACCGAAAATTGCCATTACTCTTCCAAAAAAGTAGGGGCTTCTAAACCTATTGCATGACACTTTAACTAGCTCATGAGTTATATGAGGTAAAAGCTGAATAGTTGCTCTTTAACCCCATATAGGTCCCATGTCGGAACTTTTTGATTCAGTCTTACTGTTGCAGTTTGAATATAGGGCTGAAACCGGCTTTGTGGCCAATTTTCGCACGGCATTATCAGAATTTACCGAGAACGGCCATACCTCTTCCAAAAATGTCAGGGCTTTTAAACCTATCGCATGACACTTTAACTAGCCCATGAGTTATATGAGGTAAAAGCTAAATAGTTGTTCTTTACCCCCATATAGGTCCCATGTCGGAACTTTTTGATTCAGTCTTACTGTTGCAGTTTGAATATAGGGCTCAAACCGGCATATCACGCTCGGTATTCACCAGATTTACCGAAAATGGCCATAACTCTTCCAAGAATGTCGGGGCTTTTAAATCTATCGCATGACACTTTAACTAGCTCATGATTTATATGAGGTCAAAGCTGGATAGTTACTCTGTAGCCCCATATATCCCATGTCGGAATTTTTGATTGGGTCTTACTGTTTTAGTTTGAATTCATATTACGCGCGGCCCTTCGTATCGCGGCTTCTACACGTAACATGCCACATTAGACAATGACAAAAACAAATAGAGATATTAAAAAACACTTCGTTTTCTGCATAATAAAAGCAATCGTTAATTACCACTATACCAGATGACGTGAACTATAAGGGAAGCAATAAAGAAAGGAGAGAATATTGAGTTAGTTAGTCATAGCAGTCAATATGATGGCAACATGAAACGTTGTGAACAATAAATTCAGCCAACATCAATGGCTTTAGCTGTAATACATTTTCTACTCGATTTAAATGCAAAATTTATAGAGAGACAGAGAGAAAAACTCTGCAATATTCAATACTGAAACACAGGGATGAGTAACCAGAGTTCGTTTATTTCCACAGACAACATAATTGGAAATCTAAGGTTTTATATGGTATCAAAAATATTGTACTTCATAGTGTGTGAGCGGGCACGCTGGTCACAAATGTATGTACAATTCTAAATGTCTAATAGAATCAATTTGTATACAATTTGCTTTACAGTGGAAGTAATTTCAGATCAATAACTTCCCTCAACATCACGCTTCTAAGTTGTTGCAAAGTGTCAGTGGATGAGGAAAACTGCAACACCTTTCCTTCCATTACAGACCGGGCATACATGCAGATGAAAGCTCCACAATTATATCCATCTTGTTGTTTTGGTAGCCCAGAAGGAAGTACAATTTTCCATTGCTTGATGTTAAGTTTTATATCAAAACTATCAACATCGACATCAGATGTGTTAAGAGCACGCATATATTCACATAAGTGAATAGCCCTTTGTGCGACCTTTATTGTGTCAGTTGATGCTCAAAAGTATTTACAAACTTAATAAACTTAAACCAAATTGTGCTCATTAACATTGAGTTGAATATGATTCATTGATGCTGCCTAGCACAATACGTTCATATTTTAATCTAAATATTGACTTATACGCACGTCATGATCAAACTTACGTGATTTCATCCAGTATTAGTAAAACATCCGACGAGTTCAGCCTGTTATGTCTAGGTGTCATCCCTCGAGTCACTGGAGTGAGTGTCTTCTCAAGTCGAGCGGTCTGTCGAGTTGGAGTGGAGGTCGTTGGTCTGCGTGAAGTCATCTGTCGAGTTGGAGTGGTGGAGGTCATTGGTCTGGGTGGAGTCGTTTGTCGAGTTGGAGTGGTGGAGGTCGTTGGTCTTGGTGGAGTCGTTTGTCGAGTTGGAGTGGTGGAGGTCGTTGGTCTTGGTGGAGTCGCTTGTCGAGTTGGAGTGGTGGAGGTCGTTGGTCTCGGTGGAGTCGTTTGTCGAGTTGGAGTGGTGGAGGTCGTTGGTCTGGGTGGAGTCGCTTGTCGAGTTGGAGTGGTGGAGGTCGTTGGTCTCGGTGGAGTTGGAGTGGTGGAGATCGTCGGTTGAGTTGGAGTGGTGGAGGCCGTTGGTCTGGGTGGAGTTGGAGTGGTGGAGGTCGTTGGTCTAGGTGGAGTTGGAGTGGTGGAGGTCGTTGGTCTAGGTGGAGTTGGAGTGGTGGAGGTCGTTGGTCTAGGTGGAGTTGGAGTGGTGGAGGTCGTTGGTCTAGGTGGAGTTGGAGTGGTGGCGGTCGTTGGTCTTGGTGAAGTCGGTTGTCGAGTTGGAGTGGTGGAGGTTGTTGGTCTTGGTGGAGTCGTTTGTCGAGTTGGAGTGGTGAAGGTCGTTGGTCTGGGCGGAGTCGTCTGTAGAGTTGGAGTGGTGGAGGTCGTTGGTCTAGGTGGAGTTGGAGTGGTGGAGATCGTTGGTCGTGGTGGAGTCGGTTGTCGAGTTGGAGTGGTGGAGGTCTTTGGTCGTGGTGGAGTCGTTTGTCGAGTTGGAGTGGTGGAGGTCGTTGGTCTTGGTGGAGTCGTTTGTCGAGTTGGAGTGGTGGAGGTCATTGGTCTGGGTGGAGTCGCTTGTCGAGTTGGAGTGGTGGAGGTCGTTGGTCTCGGTGGAGTTGGAGTGGTGGAGGTCGTCGGTGGAGTTGGAGTGGTGGAGGTCGTCGGTTGAGTTGGTGTGGTGGAGACCGTTGGTCTTGGTGGAGTCGGTTGTCGAGTTGGAGTGGTCGGAGTGGAGCTCGATGAAGATGGAGACAACGGAGGCCAATCCGCAGTCCTCTCGAGAGGTGGGGGAGCTGTCGGTGACGTCCTCCTCTCTACCCGCGCTGCTGTAGCAGAAGGCTCATCCTGCCACAGGATCGTCGTCATCCTCTGGTACATCACTTTGAGCAGGCGAGGAAGGCCTGAGCACTCGCTTAGATGAAGCCCATCACGAGCCCAGAGCCTTCTGTCCTCTGTGGGGAAGAAGCTCGTGATGTCAATCCAAGAAACACCCTCCTCTCGGCAGATCATGGAGAAGGCCTGGTTGAAATCCTTGACGAGGTGTTGCTTGTAGTCTAGCCGAGGAGCGATGCTAGTTGCAAGAACCTATGATAAGTCCATATTAAATAACAATTCCATTTCATTAACAATAATCATTTACCACAATCGTTCAACTTCTAATTTATCAAATAGAATGAGCTGTCATATTCATGATATGTATCTCAATTAAAAAAGCTAAATTTAGTTAATGAAACCTCTACCCAATCAAACAAAGGGAGAACATCAATAGAAAACATTATGCAATGATAATTGATAAATGAATAACTATATAACCAATGATATCTAATTTGATTTATGAAGATTGTCACTTGAGAAAAAAAAAGAGATGACTAAAAATCTTTTACGAGGCCCATGAAAAATTTGCAAATATTCGAGAACAAAATAAAGCAATGCGCTTGTTTCGTAGCGAGCAGATCAAATGGCGTGGTAAAAATCAAAGGTTGCGACAACAAGAATAACAAAAAATGGGCATACATGTTGTAAGGCTTTATCAATACGGGTATAGACGTACCAATGGTGTCACACGAAGTGCTGATTCCAAAAGACTCCGGAATTGACGACAGGCAGTCTCCAGAGATGTCGCTGCAAATCCAATGTTGTTAGTCCCTGCGGCGACTACTGCGATGTCGGGCCCACGTTTCCAGCTGAAGTCCAGGAACTCTTCCTCGACATGGCGACAGGTCCCTCCCGGCGTGCTGTTGATGACGAGTTGGATGGGCCCTCGTGGTAGCTTCACATTCCCCTGAACCACTGGTCTTAGTTGGCTGTCTCCGAAGATGTAGGCAACCTGCAATTAAATGAACAAATGAAAGTTTAGCAATTGGTTTAAAATGTTTTCTGTTGCAATAATTGTTTTGTAACGAAACAGATATTTATATACTGAAAATGGGTCTTCCCTTTACAATCATTGGTGGCCTCCTGAGAACTAGTGTCCTCTGAAGAGGACATACGCCATTGCCCGTATATCTTATGACATTTACACTTTTTACACAAACTTCCTTTGAAGCCAGATCTTCTTTTTTATGAGTAATGTTCTATTCATTTGGTACACTAAAATGTGATGGAAAATATTGATAAAAATTTGATATACGAGTACAGTCATTTCCTATGAAATGCTTTTAATGATCAAAATGCAAGAACACACATGTGCATATAACGGGATAATGTGATGTTTAGTGGTTAGTATATTAGATATAACATTCGCAGCGAAAACTGAAAAAGAATACTATTTAAAGCAATTATTGATATTTTAGCCTTCAACATTATCATTAGAACCACTATTGCTTTAGTATGCTTATAATGTGATACCACATTATCAGTAAAGTTTGAAGAACAAATATCATTACATGGTATGTAGACTATACGCACATGCACCCTTCAAATATCAAATGTCATATTACCGAACGATCCCTGTCGATGCCATCGATGATGGTCTTGTTCTGCTTGCCGCTGATACCTAGATCCCAAATCTCCGCCTTGCTACGTCTTCCGCTGCCACGCCCAGCATCCCAAGCTCCAAACGTCGATGAGCTGCCGCATCTTCCCGTCGACCGCGTCATCCATCCGGAGGCCATTCTTGCACTGCAATCTGTATCTTGGACACGAAAATAAAAATAACTCGGAAAGGACAATGTTAGTATCAACGAACTCGATGAAACAAATCAAAACTAGAAATCAGCTCAAGATTAACTATAAAAAGTAAACAATTAAAAGTATACGTAAGTCGAAGCGTTCTGGATAACACTGTAGTCAACAGCTAAAAGCGATGTGAATCCTTCAGATGCAAACGATCAAGTGTGACTGCGTGACCGAATGTCTTCTCATTCTTACCAAACGTGTAAGAGTGCTAAAACTAGATTCCATTATTAACCAAAGCGATTATCGTTTTTTTAGAAACCGCTACCCATTGATCTATGCCCGCGTTAAACGCCGTAATTGTCATGAATGTTAACACACTTCTCATTGTACTTCGCCGCGCTCTATATCCTGTTATTCAACAAAGGTATCATGTAGCTGTATAAAGCACGCGCGAAGTATAAAGGCACCGCAAGCTACATTGTGGAGCTAATAAGATTAACTCCCTTTGTTCAACGTCGATGGCTCTGATTAATGATAGTCGAGTGTCAATCAAAGAAGACCTGTCACTAGATTGTCGATCACTTTGTGAATCCAAGACATGGAATAAAGTTTTACAAGATTGATACACGATATGTTCAACAGCTGAATGACATTTGAATTAAAGGCCTAAAGGTTTGATCCCCAGTTCAAATCCCAAAACACCATCAATAGTTCTAGCCTGTACGGAACAACTCTTCAGCTTTATATTACCTATATCATGTATATACATTGCCGGGATATCCGTAATTTAAGTAATATGCCGGTTTGAGCCAATATTTCAAACTGGAACAGTAAGACCCAATTAAAAAGTTCGGACATGGGATGAGTTATGGCCATTTTCGGTACGCTCTGATCTGCTGATAATGCAGTGCGTAAATGCCGGTTTGAGCTTTGACCTCATATAAATAACGAGCTGGTTAAAGTGTCATGCGATGGGTTTAAAAGCCCCGACATATTTGGAAGAGATATGGCCATTTTCGGAAAATCCAACGCATGCGGTGCGTAATATGCCGGTTTGAGCCCTGAATTCAAATTGCAACAGTAAGACCCAATCAAAAAGTTCCAACATGAGACCTATATGGGGGTAAAGAGCAACTATTCAGCTTTGACCTCATACTATTTATTAGTTAGTTAAAGTGTCATGCGATGGGTTTAAAAGCCCTGACATTTTTGGAAGAGTTATGGCCATTTTCGGTAAATCTTGTGAATACCGCGCGTTATATGCCGGTTTGAGCCCTCTTTTCAAAGTGAAACAGTAAGAACCAATCAAAAAGTTCCGACATGGGACCTATATGAGGGTAAAGAGCAACTATTCAGCTTTGACCTCATACTATTTATTAGTTAGTTAAAGTGTCATGCGATTGTTTTAAAAGCCCTGACATTTTTGGAAGAGTTATGGCCATTTTCGGTAAATCTTGTGAATACCGCGCGTAATATGCCGGTTTGAGCCCTATATTCAAACTGCAACAGTAAGACTGAATCAAAAAGTTCCGACATGGCACCTATATGGGGGTAAAGAGCAACTATTTAGCTTTTACCTCATACTATTTAAGAGTTAGTTAAAGTGTCATGCGATAGGTTTAAAAGCCCCTACATTTTTTGAGAGTTATGGCCATTCTCGGTAAATTCTGATAATGCCGTGCGTAAATTGGCCGAAATGCCGGTTTGAGCCCAAACTTCAAACTGCAACAGTAAGACTGAATCAAAAAGTTCCGACATGGGACCTATATGGGGATAAAGAGCAACTATTCAGCTTTGACCTCATACTATTTATTAGTTAGTTAAAGTGTCATGCGATAGGTTTAAAAGCCCCTACTTTTTTGGAAGGGTTATGGTAATTTTCGGTAAATCTGGTGAATACCGTGCGTAATATGTCGGTTTGAGCCCTCTATTCAAAGTGAAACAGTAAGACTGAATCAATCAAAAAGTTCCGACATGGGACCTATATGGGGGTAAAGAGCAACTATTCAGCTTTGACCTCATACTATTTATTAGTTAGTTAAAGTGTCATGCGATGGGTTTAAAAGCCCTGACATTTTTGGAAGAGTTGTGGCAATTTTCGGTAAATCTTGTGAATACCGCGCGTTATATGCCGGTTTGAGCCCTCTTTTCAAAGTGAAACAGTAAGAACCAATCAAAAAGTTCCGACATGGGACCTATATGAGGGTAAAGAGCAACTATTCAGCTTTGACCTCATACTATTTATTAGTTAGTTAAAGTGTCATGCGATGGGTTTAAAAGCCCTGACATTTTTGGAAGAGTTATGGCCATTTTCGGTAAATCTTGTGAATACCGCGCGTAATATGCCGGTTTGAGCCCTATATTCAAACTGCAACAGTAAGACTGAATCAAAAAGTTCCGACATGGCACCTATATGGGGGTAAAGAGCAACTATTTAGCTTTTACCTCATACTATTTAAGAGTTAGTTAAAGTGTCATGCGATAGGTTTAAAAGCCCCTACATTTTTTGAGAGTTATGGCCATTCTCGGTAAATTCTGATAATGCCGTGCGTAAATTGGCCGAAATGCCGGTTTGAGCCCAAACTTCAAACTGCAACAGTAAGACTGAATCAAAAAGTTCCGACATGGGACCTATATGGGGGTAAAGAGCAACTATTTAGCTTTGACCTCATACTATTTATTAGTTAGTTAAAGTGTCATGCGATAGGTTTAAAAGCCCCTACTTTTTTGGAAGGGTTATGGTAATTTTCGGTAAATCTGGTGAATACCGTGCGTAATATGTCGGTTTGAGCCCTATATTCAAACTGAAACAGTAAGACCCAATCAAAAAGTTCCGACATGGGACCTATATGGGGATAAAGAGCAACCATTCAGCTTTGACCTTATACTATTTATTAGTTAGTTAAAGTGTCATGCGATGGGTTTAAAAGCCCTGACATATTTGGAAGAGATATGGCCATTTTCGGAAAATCCAACGCATGCGGTGCGTAATATGCCGGTTTGAGCCCTGAATTCAAATTGCAACAGTAAGACCCAATCAAAAAGTTCCAGCATGGGACCTATATGGGGGTAAAGAACAACTAATCAGCTTTTTCCTCATATAAATAATGAGCTAGTTAAAGTGTCATGCGATGGGTTTAAAAGCCCTGACATTTTTTGGAAGAGTTATGGCAATTTTCGGTAAATCTTGTGAATACCGCGCGTTATATGTCGGTTTGAGCCCTCTATTCAAAGTGAAACAGTAAGACTCAATCAAAAAGTTCCGACATGGGACCTATATGGGTTTAAAGAGCAACTATTTAGCTTTTACCTCATACTATTTATGAGTTAGTTAAAGTGTCATGCGATGGGTTTAAAAGCCCTGACATTTTTGGAAGAATTATGGCCATTTTCGGTAAATCTTGTGAATACCGCGCGTTATATGCCGGTTTGAGCCCAAACTTCAAACTGCAACAGTAAGACTGAATCAAAAAGTTCCGACATGGGACCTATATGGGGATAAAGAGCAACTATTCAGCTTTGACCTCATACTATTTATTAGTTAGTTAAAGTGTCATGCGATTGGTTTAAAAGCCCTGACATTTTCGAAGAGTTATGGCCATTTTCGGATAATCCTACGCATGCGGTGCGTAATATGCCGGTTTGAGCCCAAACTTCAAACTCTAACAGTAAGACCCAATCAAAAAGTTCCGACATGGCACCTACATGGGGATGAAGAACAACTATTCAGCTTTGACCTCATACTATGTATTAGTTAGTTAAAGTGTCATGCGATGGGTTTAAAAGCCCCGACATTTTTGGAATAGTTATGGCCGATACGCCGCTTACATCGTTTTCCAAGTTGGGTTTGCTCATCATCTCTACGGAAGAAAAAGATTGTTTTTACGTTTTATATATCAAGTAAAGACATACATAGATCCTTTAAATGATCCAGCTTCGTTTTTCTTATAAGTGCCACGTAATGTATTTCTTATTCCACTTCTTGTCTCTTTATTTTTACACTTAACGCTTTAAATTCTCATTTGTTTTTTTGAAGACACCGTAGCTCCATATTCTATTGTTCTCACCCGTAGCAGACGACGGAAGTCTTAATGGTCGCGGACCGGAAGTCTTATTGGTCGCCAAAAGTAGCTCAATCGTCGCGGAGGGGCCCTGGTTTCACAAGATAATGCCTGATGACGTGCGCTTATTTGAGTACTAACATTTGAAGTCGACGGTACGGTACAGCTAACCCGCAGTTGAACTAGTAAAAGTATAAGTCTAAATCAATTTTGGGAAAAAATGAAGGTAATTCAACATTTCAACTTATGAATTCAACCTGATAAGTTTCCGACTGCCCAGGCTAATAACGAAGGCTCAAGAAATATTTCGACTTGGTATTCACTTGGCTCCGGATAAACTACCCATGTAATCACAGGCCGACGCGAAGAAGTGGTAGGGCGTCATTATGAGAGATGAGAAGGCCAGACGAATAGAACGTGGATAGAGCTGGACATGGGCCTAAAAATGATAGTCACATCCTTCAACTTTACAATGTGTCAGTTTTCATTGATTATAGAAATGCGACATTTTCCACTGGGTCTAAAAAAAATGGCCGTGTTCAAAATGATATGAATAGAGGCGGTCCTTACAAAGATTTTCACATACGGATGCGGCGGACGCTTGAATATTAATATGCCAACTTACAATAATATTAGCGATTTTTTTTTTTTTATCTGAGGAAGATACAACAACATATTTTCACAATATCATAATACATCCCTGGTCTAAAAGGACTTGAGGTCTCCTTCTCTTGGGGAAATAAAAGACCAAGGGACCGAGAGGGGTGCAGTCCACATACATTTTGGTATAAATGCTTGTGTTCATCAAACTCTTTTCCTTCTCTTCTCTTGTTTTGTTCTGAATGTTTGCATCAATATTCCATCACGAACATACTTTGTAATCAAATACAACTTATTATAAAAGTATCAAAATGATACACGTTGTTTCCGCCTCTCCATTCCGCTTATTCCCCCCCCCCCGCCCCCCCCTTTTTTTTTCTCTCTCTCTCTCTCTCTCTCTCTCTCTCTCTCTCTCTCTCTCCCTCTCCGTCTCCGATCTTTCTCTTCCCCCTCCTCTCTCTCTTTCTCTTCCCCTCCTCTCTCTCTCCCTCTCTCTCTCCCTCTCTCTCTCCCTCTCTCTCTCCCTCTCTCTCTCCCTCTCTCTCTCCCGCTCCCCTCTCTTTCTCTCCCTCTCAATCTCTCTCTTCCCCTTCTCTCTCTCTCTCTCTCTCTCTCTCTCTCTCTCTCTCTCTCTCTCTCTCTCTCTCCATCCCCTCTCCATTATTTCTTTAATGTTACTTCTTTAGAATTTTTTCCTTATTCGTAGTATTCTTTAACTGAATAATTACAGATTGAACAGATTGAACATCATCATTATGCACGATGCCCTGGGTTATTAGTGCCTTCTCCCTTGGCTCGTTTTACCCATCCAGGGCCATGTTGCACATATGTTTACAATTATTTTAATTTACTATCAATGGTAACTTTCATGACAACAGGTGCAATAATGAGAGCTCATTGGATGTTGTCATGGTAGTTACCATTGCTTGTAAGTTACAATGATTGAAAACCCATATGCAACATAGCCCAAATCCCACTCTACTATAGCTGCTTCTCTGTTGGTGTAAAGTTGTTCTCGTAATAAACAAAATACAAGAGTAAAATTCATTCTCTTGTTCCATCTTTATTTGTGCAGTAACCATGACAACATACCATTAAACAAGCACACTGTACAATCACCCAAGGTTAGTTTTTTTTGTACTTATTTGTTCTTTGTCTTCTTTTTGCAAGGGTAGCCCCATCAGTGTGCTGATTACATCTCAACACAAACAGTTTTAAACACGTAATACTGATTTGAAACGATGTAATTCATGAAACAGAATAGAAGAAAGTAGACGGGAATAAAAGGAAATAGAAGGAAAGTGAACGAGACCTGTTGTAGAATGATAAAGAAAAAGATTATTGCTCGGTATGGCGACAGTATAATAGCGAGATATAGGGCTTGCACAGCAATTAATGCTCACATTAATGTTGTCATGAAGGGAATCCAATCAGATAGAATGCAAGTAAATGTATTAACGTTTGTATATTATAAACATAATCGTAAGTTACAAAAGGGGTGTAAGAGCGAGCTAGCTCAGTGATACTCCTCAAATAGGAGAAAGTACATGCAGATATAAAGAACAACGTGAAATAAATTGAATGCGTTCACTTTCTAAATGAAGATTATCTCTTATATACAATGTACAGGTTTTGCTAGAGGCCTAATGCAATAAGTCAGTGCATCAACTATCTATATTTACATTATTCTTATAAAGGCATTTACACGATCTCTTCCTGCTGATCTATGTTCTATGATATTGTATGATTATTGGCCTATAAATCTTTATATGCGCACTACCCATAATCAACATAATTAACCATTTAAAAGCCTATAGACATTGCAAGTAACCCTGGAGATTGAGTCCACGGAACACAGTCGACAGGCTCCATCATTTTTCCGAATAATTCGATTGTCCACAGAAACGACACCATTTTATTTACAACAGCGCAAGAACGAGCATGGTCATCAGCATAGCTACAAGCCGGTCCCAGCCCACCAGGCCCAGCCGGCTGGCTGCCCGGCTAGGAGGGGGTGTGGGGTTCGCGTAGACTGGAGGGTTACGGCTGTTCAGATTGGTGTAGATGTACGGAGACTCCTGCGCATCGAATTAAACAGACAAACATGCAGATATATTAAACTTTTTTTCTCGTCTGATATCGATGATAGTTGATGGTAACGTGAATCAACAACAAACTCACTGATTAAAACACCTGAGGAAGAACATTATCCGAATTAGTCCTAATGTAACCAAAATATAGAACATGGTACAAGTATTAGGGCCTCGAAAAACAATAATTGCCTAATCTGCAACCCTAGACTAAATGGATATGCTCGGTATCCAAAACTTACAAACAGAAATAAATAATAACGGACAGAAGTTGACAAGGTAATAAATTAGACTTTCCTTAACTAAAGAATTAGACATTCTAACCAATCATAATGGTTACGCTTCTTACTTCATATACGTATGAAGTGCCGGCCTACATCAGTCTCCAATAAGGTGAACGTTTAACATAATAATGGGAGCTCACACCACCCTCCAGTACAATGGGGTTTACAGTTTGAGTCATTTTGTTACATGGAAGAGTGGAACTTAAAGCGAAGGCGCAGTATAAATCCCCCTCCCCTCTATATATAACCCTGTCATTACTATCAGCATGACAGTGTGTAGTAAGTCAACACACTTTGCGATGTTTGGTGATGAGAGGGTTAAGTCGGTTTGTATCTCCTACCTCTGTGGGGCACGTGATAGTGACGTTGCCAGGAGTCCATGCGGTCGTCTTAGCGCCAACCGGCTCAAACTGTGCAGGGATGGCGGGAAACGGGGTAGATTATGAGCAGTATGTAGAACTTTGAGATTTGTGGTCGAGTTATCTGGATTACCCAAGGTTAATGTGCATATAATGTGCATAGGAGAATGAACCACACAAATGAGGAATTGACCATTTTGTGATTAGTCAAAAACTTGTAATACAAAGCAATCTTTAAGAAGGCAAGACTAGTATTCCTGTAAAACCTTCCATTTGTAATTTAGCGCTATAAAATAAGCCTGAAATCGATATCAACATACTTCATGGTGCTATTGGCTAGTGATCGAATAAGATATTCAAATATTCACAGAAAAAGAATGGAATATATACACAAATTGAATTGGATTTAAAAGTACATGTAATATGTTAAGAATTCTCTGGTCAAATCAACTCTGTAAAAGTTAATGAGTCCCGACGTTAAACAAGCTATAAATGAAGTGGATTAATTCCTTAGTGTGAGATACTGTTCTACAGGATATATTGGGGTTGCAGAAAGGCAACATTGTAGTGACAAGGGTCAAGGGTCAAGTGTAAGGTCAACAGTATTCTCTCGGCACCATTAACATGGAGATGTGTAGTAAGCCAATTGGATCTTCAAGGCCTGGTAATGTAATATAAGGGTTTACTCCAGTAACTGACCATGTTCTTCCAGAGTTCGATTCCGCCCTGTGAGTGGCCCTTAGCGCTGAAATGGAAACAGTCTGGAGCGAAGTACGAGAAGTCTGGCGAGCCGTCCTGCGAGGGAAAACATGACGGAACACACAGCCAGTGGTAACATGCCTTCATGCTCTCATGACAGCCCCCGTGGGACCAGTGACGTCACTATCTTAAACCTATCGGGGTTGCAAATCTCATATACAAAGCTTGGGACGTAGACCTGTTGAATTGCTCTAATAAAACGATTTTGCTTAATGTAAACTTCTAATTCACACATAGACATAAGTCATTATTTGCATGTGATATACCTTTCTTATCTTTTATTTTATCTTAATTCATTTCATTTCATGTCATTGTACACTTGTATTGAGTTACATTCAATTAAATTTAACGTTATCCCTTCATGTAATTTTGTTTCATTTTCATTTTTTAAATATAATTTCAACAATTCACATTTTTATTTGAGCTTATCACATTTAATCCTTTCTTTTAATCGCATATTTTGATTAAATTTCCTACACACATGCCGCCCAGCCACCCACCTCCATGAACGGCATCGTGGTTTCGTGCAGGAACGGTTGTAGAACCACAGTGAAGTCATCTTTCCCGTCATACCTCCCGCTCATGATGGCGTCCTCCATTTGTGTCTGGGATCAATGGATGAGAGTTGGTTCATTTAAACTGTCTAAGATGTTTGCATGTTCTATGTTCGTTTATGGTATGCATGACACTCAAAGATATCACTCTGCTTTTTCTCTCGAATGATTTTAGGGAGGAGTTTCTTGGATGAACAATAGGCTAACTACATCATAGCGGGAATGAAATAGAAAGAGGAAAATGTACGTCATCTCAGCACTTATACCATGAATACTGCCAATGACGCAGTACTAAGAAAAATATATCTTTATTAATCATAATGTATTTGTAAACTTTTCGTAGCGTCCTTAAGCAAGTTTAGATTCTTTTTTAAGTATTTTCGAAATGATTGGCTGTGATCCTGTTCTTTCAATAACGTTAACAGTTTTTAAAAATAATAAAAACGATTGTATGTGATTACAATGATATTAAGAGCTGCATCTACTACCTAGAATTAAGCATCGAATCAAACATAGTTCCAACAATAAAGAAATGTTTGTCGTTCCTCATCAATGCTTGATAGACTTAATACTACACCAGGTTTCTAGAGTGATCAAAGCCTATACTAGATTCATCAGTCAACATCTTCGAATTCGCACCTGGTATTCCTTGGTTATCGCCTGGAAGTGTGCCAGTTCATCTGGGGTGAGGCCGAGGGCGCACGAGCAAAACGCCCTGTCAGAATGAGGAGGCGGAAGAAAGCATTATTTAAAAGACTTGAGCCAATGATCATTTCGCATAAGCCGTGGATTTGGTATCCCTGCTGCAGAATGCGGATCGATTCATTTTGTTGGTAGCTGTGTCTAGTGATATCGGTGCAATGCAAAACAACAGCTGCAACTACATTAAATCGCTTTATTCAATATAGTTTGGATACAATATCGCCATATAAATACATTTGTTTTTATTGTAACCTATCATGGAGTGACCTACCATTAGAATAGCCATGAGCTCTCATCATTGGAGATATATGTGTCTTATTAGTTACGCAACAATAACAGCTCCTCGTGTTCGACGGGAGCGAGATATTCTGAGCAGAACTTATATCAGGCTGGATGATTTTTCGTTCTATCAACAATGGTAAAACACAGTGGTCCAAATCATTATGAACCTTGGCTCTGACCTCTGATGAGAAATACTGCACAAATGATAAGGAGGGGGGGGGGGGTGTTGATGTGGGTGTGTCACAGCCCACATTATCCTGCTATCTTACCAGTGGAAGACGTCACATATCGGTGCTCGCAGTACGTTGATCTGGTCGACCTGCAGGACGCCGACTATGTTCACGATTGTCCGGGGCAGCTGAGGGAGAAACAAAACACCGAAGCAAGGTGTATGAAAAGTCCAAGTCAATCTGATGCAATACATCGCATATCTCATGCTGCCCATCATTTCATTGGGTTTAGACAAAGGAAAATACTTCATCAATGTCCGCAAAAAAAATAGTTATTAAGTGACACTGCTCTTTTTGAAGTAATCAAAACGCTAAAAACTATCTTTTCGTGACAGAAAAGTTGGCATTATATTTGACAAAATGTAAATTAATAAGTACACTTATGTCCTAACTAAATAGCGCCACACTCTCTTGCAAATTCATAGTTGAATTACTGTCTTTATTCTTGTACAATCGTCGAATATCATTTGAATGATTAACTTTGTTTTACCTACTTTTATTGACACGACCTAACATTTCATAGGCCTTTAAAATCACTCAATAATTCATCCAATAATTAATTCATCAATATCGATTAATCAGTCGATCAGTCGATCAATCAATCAATCCATCCCTCATACCTCATTCTTTAAGGTCATAAGTGCCTCGTTGATGTGGCTGACGTATTGCTCAGGCGTGTAGTAGTCCGGCTTGTCGCACCAGTCGCACAGGTCGTTGCCTCCGATCAGGAGAGTCACTAGCTTCCAGTCGTTCTCGAAGTCGATGTCGGGATTCGCCCTCATCTTCTGGACAAGCCAGCGAGCCTGATGTGGCATGTCACTGGTTGGTCGTCGATTGGAAGGGGGAGGAGAGAAATAAAAGTAGTGGGGAGAAGAGGTGGAAGGGGGAGTGGGGAAGTGGAGAAGAGGAGGGGGAAGGTGAAGTGGTGGGGTGAAAATAGAGGAAGTGGGATGGAATATTGGAGAGAAGAGGGAAAAGGGAGGAGGTGGGGGGGGGGGGGTAAGCATGGGAATATGAAAAATAGTTTAAGACCATTCAATTACAACTGCATTTGGCATTGACACATGAATGTCACCTAGAGGAATCCATGGAAGATTTTATTTACCAGCTTCTCCTCTCCGTCGTCTTTTTCATTCACTGACTGGATAATTACGACTTCTTTTAATGGTTCCAGCCAAACTAGTGAAATCGAAATTGCTCTACCAATTATAATGTTAAACGTTTGCCCTTCGTAGATTGATATTTCCCCTAAAAAAACACGATAATATGCAATCCTCCAGAGGTAAGATAGGTAGTATATGACCATGAATGAGTTCTTTTGTATATCATATCATATCTAGAGTAGCGAGAGAGTATGACGGTTGGAGCAAAGGAACTACTCTTTATTGATAACAGGATCATGAATACGTGTGAAATATAAAATTTGACGGCGGCAGCAACAAAACATGACGAGGGATGGAGAAGGAAAATTAAAATAAAAGATCAAATATGGAAGAGAATGGGACAAAAAGTAAGTGGATGATGATGATGACGATGATGACGATAATGCCATGATGGCAATGGTAATGGAGTTGGTGAATTAGATGGATCTCATTACCTTATGAAAAGGAGCACAATGACAATGCTGATGATTTGTATGTATAATCAAGAAGATGGTGATAATGACGATTACTGCGATGACGACGGTGATGATGACGATGGTGATGGCATAGGTGCCTTACGCTGCAATGTCTCCTGGGTAGCCGACGTTCATGCCTGATTCTATCGAGTCCCAGTTGCCCGTCTCCACCCCGTAGCCCTTCAAAGCGGGGTTGAACTTCCGCAGGATATCTAGAAGGACAAACATTGCTTTGTCATCATTGTTGAGCTGTGGTATTTCATTCGAGCCTTACAACTATGCATTGATTGTAATCAATACATTCTCAGCGATCGCTGGGTTGGTGTGATCAGTAAAAAAAAAATATCAGATTGTATTTTCAATTGCCTTCAAATTGTATTGAAAACGATGGTGAAGGGTGATATAATATTCGTCCCTTAATCTGTGTATTTATTGATAATAATATTGATAATAATAATAATGGATCAAAAGACATGAAAAAAAATCAGACGTTATTGTAGTAAGTACAATTCCTTAAAACCTGTCCTTCCAAAATACCCATATTAAACAGTTTCATGATTTGTTTTTATCTTCGACTGCCTATGTAGGTCTATTCGGTGTAAGAAGGTTATGATTATGAACTGATGTTGCGTTATAAACATCTGGGGAGAGAAACAAATTATTAGAGAGTTATAGAGAGAGGGCTGGGGGAGAGAATGAGAGAGAAAAGAGGGAGAGAGAGTGGACAATTCAGAAACAAAACTGCTTACTCGCCAACGTCGGATTCGTTTCGAAGCTCTTATCTCCACCGTGACTGTACAACAGGTAGACCGAGGAGAGGTTGGGGAGAGAGGAGGACGGAGCAGGGTCGGAGAGGGAAAAGGGGGAGAGACAGGTGTGTGAAGAAGGAGAGAGCAAAAAGAGGAGATAAAGAGAGAGATAGAAGAGAGGGTGGAAGTATGTTAATTCGGTTTCAAACAGCACATCAATACATTTTTACAATAGAATACAATTCTATTTCGAAAGATTAGTCGACAGAATGAAAACCTCGGGGGAATAGAAAATCATTACATTTTCACTCTTATATTATAGGAAAATTCAAAATAAAAATGTTAAGAAAAAGATCTCAAAAATGAAATATTGTGAAAAGTAATCATTGGAAACTTCAAACGTTCTCTCCAAATTTTAGTAACGAACGGCTGTTCTGACGCAGTATGTTTTGTTGCATCTATATCCTAAGTTCTGACACATCCACTACAAAGATGACACTGTGCTCTGCTTACCTGAATACCTGTCCTCTGTACATATACAACAACTCAGGGAGGAAGCAAGCACCAGCACCATTCGCAGCCTGGAAAACAGAAGTAACCATGGTAACGGCAGAGAACTATTAGTTTACTTTACTTTCTATCAACGACCCTTGGGTTTATTTGTAACCCTATATGTAAACCTATTTTGGTTCATTACTGATCATAAACCTTAATGCTCTCCAAACTCACAACAGTTTGTCAATTGCTATATGATTAAGCCAGTCTGCGCATGGTGATAAAGTTGTCACTGATATCGACATAAATGCCTTTCATAAAGTTTATATCAACCGACTAATTAGTCATAGCACATATTTGTGTATAAAATTTTCATGACTTGGTACTAACTGTGTAAATCATGAATTATTTTATGCAGATAGGATATGAACTGGTCCATGTACTAACGGTGAGTGAGTCTCCCATGGCACCAATCACTTTGATGTCTGAAGGCCGCACTCGATGTGCTGAGATGAGGAGGGAAGGGAAGAAAGAACAGAAGACGGTGAAAATAACAGAATACAATTAAGGGTGCTTTATTTGGGGCTAATCCCAGTGCGACTACTAGCACATGTTAAGAAGTTTTTAGAGATTATAGATACAGGTTAAGATTAAGGTCAATGCTATGTGGTTTGTTTTTTAATAAATTCAGAAATTTTTCTTAACTCACAACGAATACATATAGTTTGAATATTGTGAGAGTCTAGCCAAAAGAGTGTTAGGCTCCATTGACATATTGGAACAATGGACTCAAACTGAGATGAGGTTGGAGGACAAGAAGGTACAGATATCGGTGAAAATGCCAGAATACAACACAACGAGGGTGCATTACTTGGTGCTACTTCCAGTTCGACTACTAGAATACGTAAAAAAGTTTTAGAGATTAGGGTAAGGTTTAGGCTAAAGGCTTTATAATGTTGATACACTTACCTTAACTTTGAAAGGTGTGGTAGTTTAAAGATGTTGGTTAACTTTACATTACTTTAAAATGTATGTATAGTTTGAAGATTGTGATAGTTTAGCCGAAAAGGATTTTTATATACTTTTGATATATTTTGATATACGTAAACAATCTAGATTTTGCCTGGTCTTCTAAAGGTCTAAGGTCTGGTATTTGAAAACAACCTAGGAACAATTACATTGCATTCATAGTGCCATTAATAGTGTTTATAGGGGCTCTCTTTGTCGGTTTTTTAATAAGATTTGATCATGATGACAAAATGGAAGATATAACTGTCAACACCGCCAACCTTCATTTTTATTTGAAATAAATGCTGAAATGGGGGGGGGGGGGGGGCTATATTCAACGTTTATTTAGAAAACCTTACTGCTTTTGCTGGGAGACAATAGATGATGTAATATTTGTTTTGCTATAACTTTCCGTGGCAATACGATGAATTGATCAATCCAATCTGTTTGAATATGTACAACGTAACACGTTTTTTCCGGTATTATTTGAATTTGAAGTCACTATTTATGCTTCACATTTCACAGACTGTACCTTTTTCTTGTTACTGTGGGTCATGCACTGTTTTTGTTTTGTATTGAACTGAGATGGAGTTTGAACAGATTGTTGGCCTGAACATGTACCTGTGGTGGGAACCTGGTTGGAGGGCGGTAGAACATCGCATGGAAACACCAACTCCTCACCAAGCGGCTAGTAGAAACAGACAAGACACAAACAACGCATCTCAGATTTATAGTTTTTCTATAGAAATTATTCATTCGGCAAAACAAGTAACATAAGCGCGCACGCGCGCACACACACACACACACACACACACACACACACACACACACACACACACACACACACACACAAACAAGCACACACACATGTAAACATGTACACTATGATATGCATATTATAAGTAAAAACTAATAACAATGGATAATTATGGATGAATATTTAGCTTTGCATTTTATGGTATTAATGTTATGAATAAGTATCTAGCCTACCAATAAATAAGTTCGCGTGAGCACGGCATTTATCTACAGTATTAGGATGATCTGGAGTGCGTGGTAGCTAGGTAACTCTGGGTGGTGTCACGATTGATTCAGGACTCGAGATAGCTAGATACAGATATCACTGGAGCAAGGGTCAAGAAGATTGCACATGTCTCGTATTTGTTTTGCGAACATCGGTCCGTTTGGTTAAGCAATAGTTTTTATCTTATCACATTTTGACTGTTCCGCATAGTATGATGCCAGGTGGTCGAGTGATACAAAGAATTGCCGATTCTATATCAAACTATGATATAGGCCTTTCTTTGGTCCTATAGACTGACATTACATATTTAAAAAAAAAAGACATATGCTGAATCAAATGGGACCTGCATGGTTTTGTGTGTATGTTTGATCGTAATTTTCTTTGTCATTTAATGGCTATATATTATTACATAATATTTTGTATCTTAACATTATTGAAATGAACCAATCTATTAATCATGATTATTTCTCCCTGTGCATTGGCGTTTTTGCGCGTTACTAAGAAAGAATTCTTAAGGAATAAATCATTTTCATAACATATAGTAATTCAGTATTACAATCTCCACATCTAGTAATTTAGTTCCAATGGTTGGAATGTGCTCTGAATACATTAGTTGTTGGTAAACGTCGGACAAACGTCGGACAAACTTTAAGGTTTCCGATAGGACCGTATCATGTAAACAATGTGCATAACATTTCCATACCACAGCGAAAAATGGTACATGTATATTGGGAACGATTTCTTTGTTTTTTTCCCCGACATGGTTAACTCACGGGTAGATCGAGTGGTCTGTTGTTGTAGCACTCGTATCCTGGTAGCTGTCCAAGCGTGTCATTCCAGTCAACCATCGGCTCCAGACTATCCACTATGGCGGCATACTTCTGCATATACCTGTCATCTACATCAAACAGAGTCAATGCAATAGTGACATGTTGGTATCCATCTTGTCATATTTGTATTATTTTTAATCAGTGCATATAATATTAATGCTAAATATGTTACTCATTGCGGATAAATGGCTAGTAATAATCGTTTGTCTCGCAATGTATGATCAACGGAATCGAAAAAGATCACGACGTTTCGTGTGCCGCTGCAACACTTCGTCAGATCCGTTGACCATACATTGCGAGACAAACGATTATCACTCGCCATATATACATTATTTCATCTATTATATATTCCACCTGATCTGTCAGAAATGATTGTTATAGATTTTCACCTTGAATAAATTACTTTAACCAGCATTGTTATACTTTTTGTGAGAAATATTTCTCATAGGTCTCGAGTAAGTGCACACAGTTTAGAAATGAAATAAAGGTTTCATTTATACAGATCACAGTGTTGCAAGCATGTTTAATATGTTCCACCCAGCTTTTATGATGCCATCTATATAAAGCATGTGCAAACTTCTGAGAATGGCATTTTGCCAACCATGTTCAGAGGTTTGACTCACATCGACACCAACAGACTGCTCATACAAGAGAACATAAAAAATGGGCGTAATTGCAAAACAGTCATAAAAAAAACCTTCGTCTTACCAGCATGTGCTTGGAAATACTGTTGATTGCCTGCAATCATGAAAGCACAAACTGTGATGATTGCCCGAGTCCGCGCCATGTTGATGTCAGGATTTCTTTATTGTCCCCTTACTGTTGGTGATGTCCACATCGATCTGCCAAGACCCAAAACCCAAGGACGATTAATCAAATTACTAAATATTCAGAGGCAGAGCTCTTTGCCCCACATCTAGGGGATGGGGTATTTACTTTTTGGCGGAGATTTCTAAATATACCAATATCAGTTCTTAAGACTACAGTCTCTCCTTCAACCCCTTGAATCGTATTTGCACTACTTGTAATTAAGAAGATTGGTTGATAACAAGCGATATGCCTGCTATTCAGTATGTACACGTTAAGCGCGTGATGTTGTTTATTTTCTATTAGTTGATCTTCTTTTTCTTTTACTCCTTCTACTTCGTTTTATTCTGTTTGTCTTCTTCGCCTTTCTCTTCTTTCTTCTTCTTCTTCTTCTTCTTCTTCTTGGTCTTCTCATCCTTCCCCGTCGTACTTTTCTTCTTCATCTCATTTTGTTTTTTCTCGTTGTTGTTGTTGTTGTTTTTGTAATTATAACTCTTCTCCTCCTTCTTGTCTTTCTTCTTTGCTTCCTTTTCTTTGGTCTACTTCGCCTCCTCAAATATCATGTATGTTCGAGTTGATGTTTTTGTACTGTACAAGTTTCCTTCGATGTTCTGTTTTCAGTCCGACTGTGTGTACAGTCTGTAATACTATGGAAACATACAAGTTTGTTATCTGACTGATTACAACTATGTATTGCTTGTTCATATCCTCTAAGCAGCAAATTATACAACACCATGGACGTTTCTCAAAAGTATTGAACATCAAGAGCAAAACTGCGACAGCTGTAAGTTTGTAAATTAACGGTAAGTTTGTTCAAACTAAATTGTTTAAAAGTGCGATGACCCACAAACTGTTTTTGGAACCTTTACGACCTCATTGTCCCAAGCACTCCATTAAATTCAGGAGACGTTCTAGAGTAGCCGCGATAAAACTGTAAACATCATCCAAAACATCAAAAAGGCTGTCTGCCTCACGATTTTTGCTCCCATATAAAGTCCAACTGTTTTTGCTCACTTGACAAAGGGCGCTGATACTCGATTTCACGAGTGATTGAATACAATCAGTAGTGCTAAACCCTTCAGGCATCGGATACGATGATGCTCTATGATCTTTGCTCATTAATTTGATACATAAAGAGCTCAACAAAGAAAAACAACAGATTCCCAGTTGCGATTTATGTGTATTAATGATGGGGAAATGCGACATGACTCCGACTGTTTGGATCTAAATATTAGACAGACCCTTAAGGCAGTGTCTAAAGATCTCTCAAAACGCCGAATGGAGCGGAATGTTTTAAGACAAGGTGTTCAACCCCCCTCGCTTGTTTATTTGTTGTTCCTGTCTTATATATCCTACTTTTTGAAATCGTCGATCTATAGGATTGGCCCAAAGCTTGCCATGTGACTAAAAACAATTACACCTTTAACAAAGTTGGATATTGTGTAACGTCATATCCCGGTTTATTTTACCAATAATATTCTGACATCGTGCGTATAATAATGACGTAGCTTTTTCTTCGGTACCGTGAACCCATTTGCATGGTCTCGATCGAAAATCTTTAGTTTAGTGTCCCTCCGTCTACATTCAGTGAAGCTTCGTCTACTGAACCTTGGTCATAATCATTGCCCCCAACGCCCTCTCTCTCTCTCTCTCTCTCTCTCTCTCTCTCTCTCTCTTTCTCTCTCATTCTCTCTCTCTCTCTCTCTCCCTCTCTCTCTTTCTCTCTCATTCTCTCTCTCTCTCTCTCTCTCTCTCTCTCTCTCTCTCTCTCTCTTTCTCTTTCTCTCTCATTCTCTCTCTCTCGTCAGTCCTTTCTTATATAAAAGCTATATTCCCTCAGTTCATCCAGAAGGATTAATGTGTCTGGTGATTCCAGGAAAGAAGCCAACATTGCAGCGGAACGTCAAATAACGGTATAATACTCTTAACATGATTACTGTACACTAAAATAGTTATATTCAGTGATTAAAAAATAACTTTGTATCAACATGAATTGTCAGGTTAGTAGATTTAGTTTGTGTATCCGCTTGTTTTATTGCCCTAAAACATCAAATAAACTCTGTTTTTCAGCATTTATATGATGATGTATTGTACTTTCTCTAAGAGGTCCAGTCACATTATATAATAGGACCCATGGTTAAGAATGGAACAAAGTGAAGTATTGACTTATAACATAGAAACGGAATAATGAAATTATAAACTGACAGAAGAACAACAAGAAGATAAGAGAATATAAGAGAGAAGGAAAGAAAGGTTGATACTCTGTATTGCGATAAATCTCTGAAAGGTTCGTATTAAAGGTAGCCCGTCACTTTTGCATAACTAATTCTGAAAGTTTCCCCGACTTTGTCGTCATTTGGGAGAGAGTGGCTACATAACCTTTTCCTTGAATCGACAAAGCGTAATATTCTGTTTTGAGGAAATGATCTTCGATAATTGATCGAGCTTTCTTTTTTGTATCACGAACATAGTCAAATCTCAGTTGAAACTAGTTAGATTTTAATTTATTCTAAGCAAGTTATAGTACCTCTGACCTTACATTTTCACAGTTGGTATCCCAAAGATACATGCTAAATATGTGCAAACTTTCATGAAGTTTGCAGATGTTTGTAAAAGGAACGGGCCATCTTTAAACATGCCAAATAAGGATTTTGTGAGACAACAAAAATAAATCTCATCAAAGGTTATCAGATGCTTAATTAGCAGTACAAACATTCGTTAAAGTACCAAGTGGTCTTTATGATATTTGCTGAGATATGGGGATGCTCATTACGAGAAAGCTTTCAAGACAGTCTGTCAAAAAAAAAATCAGGATATGATGACCAGACATTCCGCGAGGAAGCTAGTTGAGTTGCCGCACACTCTAGTGTCGGGCGCTTTCTTCAAGATCTCTCCTTCGTCTCCTTCGCCTGCTTCAAGATCTCTACTTAGCTTTCTTCAAGATCTCTGCTTTGCTCTACCTTTCTGTGAGAGAAGCTGTCCTAGAAGATGGATCTTACCTCATGGATTATCCTTCTAGTCGCCGTATTCGCCTCGTCTCGAGTTCTTGGAGGTAAGATTACGTCCTCCTCGTATCATTTTTATCCTGACAGCTCACTCACTATTTTTTGCCACACCAAAATTGTCTTCATTTATACATCCTGGATATTAAAGACAAATATGAAGAACAATATTATGAGCTCTATATCATTTTATCTCAATAATGTTAAAGGATTTAAAACCATAATCCTTCAGGATTGTGAAGTACAAAATATATGAAATGTTCATAAACTATACTTTTGTAGACCTAAAAGTGTTTTTCTTTCTTTAAATGATTTTACTCCTCCGTTGGTTCGTTTATACAGATGTAGTTAGTAATAACTTGTAAATTCTCGTTATTTCATACATACAAATTGATATACCTCTGTATTTATGATTAATATTTATTGGTATTTCATCCTGTGTTGAACATTTACATAAATCGGGCAATTATTCCTTTGTCATCTGTATGGTATAAAATTTGGTTTACCACGCCAAATACAAAATATTTTATTTTCTTCGAGACCGAAAAGGATTATTTGTGAACGTGATTTTGCTTTCTGATAAGATAACTCGACCTTCCTTTAATTCTTTCAAAATTAAATTTACATTAAAAACAAATTCCTTTGTTTCTTCTGTGTTACAAAATATCTTGTTTAAAAGACATCCATCGTAACTCTAAATCTACAAAGAATGTGCACTTCAATTAGCTCCGTGTAATATAAACTCCTCATAAAAGTGTTTTCTCATTTATTTGAGACCTGTTTGTATCATTTTACGCATGACTCCGTTAGCTTATATCCTCCTCTTTAAAAACAAAAACAAAACCCCACAACTTTGGTAACCATCAGTTGCTTCATGGCCGAGCATATTCCCTTTGTTTACAGTGTGGTCTCAACAGAATTTGAAAAATTGACCAGCATCTGTGCCAATCATATTAATAACGATGCTTTAGGATGATCAATGAATGGGTGAATGAATGATTTTTTTTTTCGTTCATTTTCTCATGTACTAAACAAAGAAGTTATAGTTGTGACAACCTTTCTCTTTACATAACAAGTTCAAAAAGCATTTGTGCATATATATTTTCTACAAATTGTCTTCTGTCTTCACACAAACACACGTATTATGAAATATAACTCTATAATCGTGTTGTTTGAATAAGGGGGTTATGTCAGAATTTAACAGTGATTCTACGAAAGAAAGTAAAATGTTTTATTAATCAAGTCGTTCTATTTCTGATTCTATTTAGCCTATTTCTTTCCACTGCTGAAGGAAGGCCTCCTCATCATTTTTCCATCTTGATCTATCTTGTGCCGTTCGTTTCCATGTCACACTACCATATTCTCTAAAATCGTCAATCCACCTCCTACTTTGCCTGCCTCTTCTTCTGGTGTTAGCTCTGGGGGTCTAGATGGTTAATTTATATGTCCATGTATCATCTTTCTTCCTGGCCAAATGACCAGCCCACCTCCTTTTCTTTGATTTAATTTTCTGTACTATGTCCCGTACTTTAGTATTCTTTCTCAAATCCTGGTTTCTAACTTTGTCCCTCTTTGTAACACCAGTCATAAGTCTTTCCATAGCCCTTTCGCTTACTCTAAGTTTTCTCTCCAGTCTCTTAGTTGTGGTCCAGGTTTCTGCTCCATAAGAGAGCACAGGTATGATGCATTGGTTGAAAATCTGTTTCTTGAAAGAAAGAGGGAGCTTGTCATCACGGAAGATAAAGTTGAGCTTGCCAAATTTTGCCCAAGCCAACTTGATCCTTCTATTCACTCCCCCGGCTGTTTCATTTTCTATGGAGATCTTTTTGCCCAAGTATATGTAGTTGTCTGTCCTCTCCCGAACTGTGATTTTTGTGTTCTTTGAATCTACTGCTCATCAAGTCGTGAATAAAAAGTAAAATATGTATTCGCGGGCTCTAATAACAAAACTACATTACACGCATGCGTCGCGTCTTTACACGTTTCACAAAATATGGCAAAAGGCTAATCCGCTTTCATTTCCAGTAGTAACAACAAATGGTTCCAGCTTTTCAGGCATCAGCATCGTACAAAAAAATCCCAAAGTTTAGACATTCTGCAAAAATAAACAGAGATATGTGAAAGACAGAAGACGAGGTTGCGTATACTTTTCTGGAAGCTTAGGCGGCGATTAACGTTTTTAGCACCAATTCGCGGCTTAGGACCTTAACATTTCGGACGTTTTACTCTTTCGTCCTCTCACTTTCACTATTAGACTTTCTCAGATTGTGTAAAAGAGGAAAATTTAATTAAGCGAATAAGATGCATTTTCACTGTGAAAGTGATGAAAACAGTGGCGGTGAGATTGGTTAAGACGATGGGATGATGAGGAGGAGGAGGAGGAAGAGGATGACGAAAAGAGATGAAGATAGTGGTGACAATGATGTCTATATGATGATGATGATAATGGTGTCGACGGAAGTTATACTGATTAAGAAGATAATGTTGACGAAAATTGTGGCAGGGATGATGATGATGATGATGATGACGAGTAGGATGGTGACGAAAACAGTGACGGTCATGATGCTGATAATGTTGACGACTCTGGTTATGATGACAATAACGAGGAGGATCAAAAGGAAGCGGAAAGAAAGATAAGGATGAGTAGAGACATTAATTGAAGGAGAGAAGAAAGAAAAAAAGAAGATGAGAAGGAAGAAAAAGAGAAGGCAGGGAAAGAGACGAAATAGAAATAGAAGTACTACAGAGAGGAGCTTTCCGAGTGTAAGAATATGTTAGCTGGGTTGTTCAAAAGGCAGAGGATTGGGAGAGGGATATTTTCATCAATGATGACGGTAGACGCTATTTCATTTATTCAGATGAGCAGTACGAGGAGACCTTCAACCAGGTCATCGATGACCTGATGTCTATCACCGTAGATTGGAACGAGACGCTACCGCTCCTCCCTGGGTTCGAGTGCTACGTCAACAGGCCCTTGGGCATACCGGTACGTACTTACACACAGTCAACTTCTTTAGCGATATCTGATATCTAATATATGATTTGCTTTTAGTTGGTTAAATTAATTGATTTGTCATCTTATAATCACAACATTGTGAAGATATTGTACATAATATTTATAATCCAAGAAAATTAGCACAAATTTGCAACAGTAGGCCCATCCTTTTCTTGTCGGTAGAAGTATCTCGGGTTGAATGATGATCAGGTGACGAGATATTTGATTCAAGTGACATCATTATACAGAAGAGTTACAAACGTTATCATGTGCCTGAGGTGCGCGCATCATTAAAAAAAATTATGTGTAGTAAGGTCAACGAATCATCCGACTGGCAATATATCCTTCTTTCAGGTTTCAATCACAGAAATCCACTTTATCAAATATCAAAGATTCTGTAAGTACAAGTACCCTTCAGTAATCTTCATTAAGGATATGTCAATACAGAAAAGGTCACTATTATAAAGAGAAAATGCAATGACATGCATATTTTGCGTTCATGCAATCGACTGCCACCGAAAGTGTATGACGTCAATGCCGCATTGTAGCATGGTCAGTCGCTGTTGAAGACCCGATGGGATGGTCAGGGCATAAGTCAACGATTCAAGATTGAGAACATGCCCCGCAACTCGAGGAGGACACTCCATATCAACCTTTTTAATGGTTGTATTCATATTTTAAAATCATAATCTCCTACATTTCTTTGCTACTAAGTTAATATTGTTATTTACAAACATCACTGGACTGTTAGAAATATCTTTGATATCGAAGCAGAGTATTTCTGTAAGGATCGCCAGAAAGAGGAATTGATATCGTATACTTCTAGTTCCAAATTAACACATTCACTATTCCAGGTGTAAATTGTTACATAGGCTGCATAATATTATATCACGTGATGCATCTTCCCCAACCACGTTTGAATATGTAATGAGGCAATTTGAAGATGTCGGCGGATTCCACACATGGAAGCTGCCAAACTGAATTAACGTGACCTGAAATGTTAAGCAAGCCAAGCGGATTAAGCCGGCTTGATTGGTACCTTCTTCATGTACTTGATAGATAATGGAGTCTATAGTGAGATAATTGGTCATTAATCTGATAACACGCCATCACTCGAACAAGGGTCAAGTATTATGTTATCTTCTAAATTTGATTTGGTTTCTCTGTTTACACAACGTGACATCCTATAACCCCAAAAGTACGTTTACTATGCGATTATGTTAGGTGTTAAAATCTATTCCTTTTCTTCCACCATCACGAAACTTGTAACAAGTCTTAATAACAGACTTGTTTCTCAGTCAAAATGTATATGCCTGCCTCTCTACGGTAAACATACAATTTGAATGTATCTTGCATTATTCATCTCCTTTATACCCCACTCTCTCTCTCTCCCTCCCTCTCTCTCTCTCTCTCTCTCTCTCTCTCTCTCTCTCCCTCTCTCTCTCCTCTCTCCCTCTCTCTCTTTCTCTCTCACTCTCCCTCTCTCTCTCTCTCTCTCTCTCTCTCTCTCTTTCTCTCTCCCCCTCTCCCTCTCTCTTTCTCTCTCTCTCTCTCTCTCTCTGTATCCACCCCCATCTCTCTGTCACCCTCCCTGTTCCAATCTCTCTCTATGTATATCTCTCTCCCTGTTTGTCTGTCTGTCTGTCTGTCTGTCTGTCTGTCTGTCTCTGCCTGACTGTGTATCTGTCTCTCTCTTCCATGTATCCCTCTTTCTATATCATAGGCTTTGTAAACACACACACACACACACACACACACACACACAAGTCAATCATTTATTTACCACTCATGTTCTAAACGATATACGTAAAAAGGCAAACAAATTTCCAAAATAAAAAATCTTACAAATATGAGGCAGCAGTGTTCACAAGCTGAGTGAGTCGATATCTTACATTTGGGCTTGAGGGATAAAACACTCCTGGAGGGCATTTCATGAACGTTGTCAGCACTGACCAAACGATCAGTGCTGACAACTTCAGTGAAATCCTCGGTTTTGATTGGCTGAGAGGCACTAGCCTCTGACTGTTACTATGGTAACTGTCGGAAAAAGACAGCTTGTCAGACGAAAACTGTTCATGAAACGCCCTCCAGATCTCATCTTGCATTGTCGGATGATGTTGTCTTCCCTTCTCCTGTAGGCTCTTGGGGAGGAGCTGGTGTTTGAATGTGGTGTGACTGCCCCATCTGATACCATTCCGACATCAGGTAAGGAGTGTTGGATCTAATAAACATGGTTACTATCGTTACTATGTTGTGAGGGTGGATAGTGATGTTTTGATTCTTCTATTCACTGTTATTTATCAACATTAAATGTTTGTATGATTATCCTGATTTATTGCATTCATTCTTATATCATAATATTATCATTTTATATTTCATTACATTCCTCCTCATCAATGAGAGAAGAATAGTCATTATTAGTACTATTATCATTAATTAAATGATTAGTAATATTAGAAGAAGAAAAGAGCTTTTAAGATTATCATTGTTATCGTCATCAGAAGTAGGATCGTAGCAGTAGCAATAATAGTGAAAATATATGTATCAGATAGAAGCAGTATTCAAAGTATGAATATCATCAATCGTCTTTTTGTTATATTTGACTTTTTGAAACATGGTACCAAAGTAAATGCGCAATCACAGAATTAAGTGCTCCTTTTTAAGTTGCTTGTCTCTCGAATTACACAGAATGAAAATGTTAATAGTAATGTACCTAACCTAATCCATTTGCTATCCATTTCCTAGCTTTGGTTCTAATGTCATGGGAATAACTTTTCTTTCGTTACTTTTTTTTTAAATTCCAAAGCACACATGGTTCGCCCGGCCGATGTAAAAGTCGTTGGAGCAATGGGCGATTCTATTTCTGTAAGTCCAATATGTTCTTTATGAATACGCCTACAGCTTGCTACAACTATAATGTGATTAATGTGACGTCTCTCTACTCATTGTGAATAGTGTTTTTATTGAGCAAAACAACCCCAGTTTGAAATATTTATTTTACGGTTTGTTCTATCCATGAAGCCCCTTATGTATCCAAGTTTATAACCTGTAATATTTTATGATTGCCACTGTGATAAAGGTGGTAATGAATGGTGGTGTATGAATTGATTCACTAATTCTCGATCAAATGATATTTTGGTACATACGTGTGACACATTGACGCATGCGCATAACGCATTGGCACATCTTCTGTACAGCTGCCTTGTTAAGCCGTTTCAGTCACTCCCCCCCTCTCTCCCCCTCTCCCTCTCTCCTTTCCCCTCACTATCCATGTTTTATGTTACTGTGAGCAGGCAGCCAATGGCGGCGGGGCGTGCTTCTTACCAGAGGTGGCCTTTGAATACAGAGGACTCACATTTAGGTAGACCTCAGACTGTAACCTTATTATAATTATGGTATCTATAGCATAGAAATTAAATATTTCATCAGCATTACAATGCATTATTATAACAACGATGGAATAGCGAGGGGTGCAATTAAGCAGGGATGTGTTAGGAAGGAGGGACAACTCGAGCATAATATATTCAAACATCTGTATGGATACTAAAGCGTGCTAATGAATGTCAAAAGCATTCCACAATCACTACAATGCTTTGATGTCCCATGCGCGGCACCGTCATTTTGCTGCCGTTAACTTGGAAAGCAACATCTTTAATTCCCTGTTTTGTTTCTCGATGCTGTGTTTCTTATAAAATATTTTTGTAATTTTCAAGAAAGTTTAGGACAAACCACTCAAGATCCTTTATTCGTTTTTCTTCTAAATAGATATAAGATAACATTCTTACTTAAGCTGTTTATTTTCATTAACAGAGTTTGCGTGAATTTGCGTGCAGCTGTCATGTTTTACTAAAAAAAAAATATTTATTTTTGTTCGCTGATATCTCTTTTCCTCACAAAAGTATTGATGCAATCCAACAGAAGTGGACAAGCGAAATAAGACTCTACATTTCTTTTGTTCTCTCTGAGAAACCGTTGCTAGGCAATCCTGTTCGCTATTGTTAAAGCACGTGAAAAGCACATGCTGAGACCACATAATTTTTCGGCGGTGCCACGCATGGGCTCAAAGAAAGAATGTTGCTTCATATCCTTCCATAACACACCCCTGAATTAAGTAAGCTTTTATAGATCATGAAACCTCGAATCCGAAAGTGGTCTATATTAAAGCTTTATGCGACATTGTATTTTTTGTAACAGTGATACGCACACATCCCATTTAGCGGTATTTCGTCTGGTACGGAACTGGTTAACGCTCCGAGGAGAGCACCAGTATCATATCATACACTTTAGGAATGTTTTTTTTTTTTTTTTTAATAAGATGTCCCCGTTTGAAACCAAAGCCCGATCCGACCGTAGATGTCGCTGTAGTAACGACATGACAATAGGTAGATGGAATACAAGACATCATTCGATTGGATTTATTTTTGTTGGTTGTTTCATGAGTTCTATCAGGAAAACAAACATTTTATCATATCTCCTGAATATACAAATAATCATTAATACATCTGAGGTAAGGAGTAACTTCTATCAATACAATTTTTATGATTTCATCTCAAAACTGGGTAATATTTTGTTAACATTGGGGTCACAATGACGTGGTGAAATAAAATTAATAGAAATATGCAAAACCAATGAAATTGAAATCTATTGAAACTAAGAACGACACGTTAATCTCAAACGCCACATTTCTGCTGTGAAAATGGTCTTTTCTGGACAAAAATTCAAAGGGTTCAAAAAGACAAGACCATGTTCATAGTGTATATTCTGCGCTGACCATGATGAAACATCACATATGGGGAACATCTCATGTTTTATACAATCGTTTATATATATGTTTTTTAATAATTTGTTTATTTTACTGTTTTGTGACGCAGCCATGGTGGAGATGAAAGTTTTGAGAGAAACCCAACCCTGGCAAGTGAGTGTTCATATATTCTCTTTCCTCCACATAGTAAATCTTTGGAAACATAATTCACGCAACATAATCAACGTACGTGAAAATGAAATACGTCGTCCATAGTTGATACAAACCTTACTTCAAAGTGTATTGTGACAATCACATCAAAATGTTTCACTTAATCTGTTCATCACAACACGATGGCTGATTTGTGGTTTTGTTCTTATCTCTGCCACTTCCTGTTTGAGGTCACGGCGCGGTAATTCAAATCCAAATGCCTGTCTTTACTCAGAAAATATCTTATGATTTTGAAGAAAAAAACATTACATTACAACTAAATCAAAATTAATGACATCCCCTCCCCATCTCTCTCACTCTTTCTTTCTTTCTTTCTT